>RJWK010043655.1:0-18672 GCA_004363435.1 Platanista minor
GGACCGGGGCATGAACCCGCGTCCCCTGCATCGGCAGGCGGACTCCCAACCACTGCGCCACCAGGGAAGCTCTCACAGGTTTGTTGTCTCTGTCTGTGAGTCTATCTCTGTTTGGTAAATAACTTCATTTGTATCATTTTTTTACATTCCACATGTAAGTGATGTCATATGATATTTGTCTTTGTTTGACTTGCTTCACTCGGTATGATAATCTCCAGGTCCATCCATGTTGCTGCAAATGGCATTATTTCATTCTTTTTAATGGCTGAGTAGTATTCCCTCTGTATTTATTTCTACATCTGTCTCTCTATAGTGAAAGTCATGAGTTTACACTGATAACTCGAGTTCCAACCCAGCACTACAGGGCTTATTCTTCTTTTCTCCCTTTACATAATTGTAGCTCATTTCTCCAGCAGTGAGAAATCTGGCTCCCAGTGCCCTTAATGTATTTACTTATTTATTCGATCCCCCTGAAAGTAACCAATCTCTTATGGCTGCCACTGCCTGCATCCCTGGCCCCTGGGGTGGAGGCCCTGCTCACCACATTGGGGTCCTGACACCCTATTCTGGGCCCTGTGTCCCCCCTACTCCAACCCCTCTTCCAGACACCTACTTGCTTGTGCTCAGGAAGGGAAAGGAAGGGAAGAGATTGATGCATTTAAAATAGAATAGATTACTGTTTTGCTCTTCCAATTTCTACTTTGAAGCTCCTAGCTTTCTTTTCTGTTCCTTGTTAGAAATGCCAGATTCTGCATAAATGTTTTTTTTACTGAACTGGACATAGCTTAAGAATGTTTTCAGGGGGCTTCCCTGGTGGCGCAGTGGTTGAGAGTCCTCTTGCCAATGCAGGGGACACGTGTTCGTGCCCCGGTCCGGGAAGATCCCACACGCCGCGGAGCGGCTTGGCCCGTGAGCCATGGCCGCTGAGCCTGTGCGTCCGGAGCCTGTGCTCCGCAACGGGAGAGGCCACGACAGTGAGAGGCCCGCGTACCGAAAAAAAAAAAAAAAAAAAAACAGAGAGGGAAATGATGTAATCTCATTCTTGTATTTTTTCCAAGGTTTGATCTTTGAGGTCCCTGGTTTGTGCTTGAGAAACGGATTTCAACATGAGGCAGGGCTCGTTGGGGGACAAGGCAGGTGTGACAGGGGACCTGTCACAGGGGAGGCTCTGCCCGAACTGGCCTTGCTGGTTTCTCCTCTTCCCAGGCTTATTTAATTTTAATTACATAAGTAATACACGAATACCTCCTCTCTGTAAAACATTCGAACAATATATATAGAGAGCAAAAAGCCCTTTTGAGAAACGGGCAGTCCACCAGTGACAAAGGGAGGAATTTGGAGGGCAGTGTGGAAATATTTTTCAACTACAGTAGTGTTTGTAATGGCAATAAAACTAGGAATCACCTGTGTTTATTAAAAGGGGTCTGGTTAAGTTTATTATAGTACATTCAGACAGTGTGATGCTCTAAGGGCATTTAAAAAAAAGGAGGTACATACAGCTCTATGTATTAATCTGGAGAGAGCCTGAAGAGAATCTTAAGTGAAAAATTAAAGTAAGATGCAGAATTGTGTGCCACCATGGTGTAAAAAAATGATCCGTGTGTGAATGCTTGTATATGCCTAAAATCTCTCAGGAAATCACTATATTCTTGCTTCTGGAAAGGGAATCGGGTGGCCACAGGATGGGGGTGGGAGGAGATTTTCCCATCCCTGCTGATGCATCCTTTATATCTTTCCTGTGTGATCTTGGACAAGCCATGTGTCTTCTCTGAGCCTCAGTTTCCCCGTTTGTAAAGGAAAGGTCATGACAAAGGAGACTAGAGTTCTTATTCTGGAGCTGGCACAGCAGATGGGCCGGTAATGAGAGGCCCCACCTCCCCCCAGTCTGGGGCTTCACAGAGAACTCACTCCAACTTTCTGCTTTATCTGACGATAAAGAGACAATGCACCCCAATGTTCACAGCATCATTATTTCCAGTAATGCCAAGACATGGGAGCAACTTAAGTGTCCATTAACAGATGAATGGATAAAGAAGATGTGGTATACATATACAGTGAACTATTAGCCATAGAAAGGAATGAAATATGCCATTTTCAGGAACATGGATGGACCTAGAAATTATTATACGAAGTGAAGTAAGTCAGACAGAGAGAGACAAATATTATATGATTTCACTTATATGTGGAATCTAAACTATGACACACATGAACTGATTTATGAGACAGAAGCAGACTCACAGACATGGAAAACAAACTTATGGTCACCAAAGGGGAAGCAGGGGGGAGGGATAAATTGGGAGTATGGGATTAACAGATGCACAGTATTATCCATAAAATAGATAAGCAACAAGGGTTTACTGTATAGCGCAGGGAACTATATTCAATATATTGTAATAAACCATAATGGAAAAGAATTGAAAAAATATAGATATATACATATATATATGTATAACTGAATCACTTTGCTGTACACCTGAAACTAACACAATATTGTAAATCAATTACACTTAAAAAAAAAGTCAGTAGCATTTGCAGCCACCAGTCTGCAGTGAGATGCACAAGGGGATTTTCCTAACTCCTCGGCAATCTCTGGCAGGTAAGAGGCAAGATAAGCCAGTCCTTTCCCAGGCCTCTGCATTCCCAACCACACCCCCATGCTTGGGTCCCCCTGTGGGTCTCCCCTTCAGGAGTCTCAAGAACCATGATCGTTCTCTCCCTACGGAGAACTCTGGGGAGTGGGCAGTGGGCTCCTGTGGGCTGTCACTCACCCAGCCTAATAAGTGGCCTGTGTAGGAGCCCATCTTGGTTCTACATGGCAGGAGCTCCATCGCCTGGTCCAAAATCCTGCTTCTCCGCCAGTCTGTGACTTTGGGCAAGTCCCTTCATCTCTTTGTGCCTCAGTTTCCTCATCCATAAAATGGAAACAATTCCTACTTCATAGAGCTGTTGTGAAGACATCCTAATTAGCTAATGTGACTAGATCTGCTCTGTCCACTAGGGTAGCCACTAGCCCCACGTGACAATTGAGCCCTTGAAATGTGGCTGGTCTCAACAGAAGTGTGCTATCAATGTAAAATACACACTGCATTTTGAAGACTTAGTATGAAAAATAAAAGAATGTAAACTAAATCATTCATAATTTTTATGTTGATCACATTCTAAAATGATAATATTTTGGATGTGTTGGATTAAAGCATGATTAATCTCCCCTGTTTCTTTTTCCTTTTTTTAATGTGGTTACTAGAAAATGTAGAATTACACGTGAGGCTCGCGTTATATTTCTGTTGGATGGCACTGGTTTAGAAAAACTTTGGACAGCCTCACATTAGCTGCTACTACAAGCAGCCCTCAGAGCCCATTTTTTGTTCCCACAGCTACTGATTGGTTTTCTCCACAGCTTTATTGAGGTATAATTGACAAAGTTATATACATTTGAGGTGCACAAAATGATGATTTGACATACATATACATTGTGAAATGATTGCCACAATCAAGCTAATTAACACATCCATCACCTCCTGTAGTTACCGTGTGGGTGTGTGCGTGGTGAGAACATTTAAGATCTACTCTCTTAGCAATTTTCAAGTAAACAATACATAGTATTAACTATAGTCACCATATACCGTATGTTGTTAAATCCCCAGAACTTGTTCATCTTATAACTAGAAGTTTGTCCCCTTTCACCAATATCTCCTCATTTTGCTTGATTGTTATTTTGATTGTGTTTTGTTGGTTGGTTCGTTGTTTTCATTTTGTTTTGTTTGTTTGTTTGTTGTGGCCACACGGCATGTGGGATCCTAGTTCCCTGACCAGGGATTGAACCCGCAACACCTGCATTGGAAGCGTGGCCTCTTAACCACTGGACTGCCGGGCAAGTCCTGGTTGGTTTTTTGTTTTTTTGTTTTTTTTTTTTTTACTTTTATGTTTCTTTAAACTTTTTAGTTTATATTGGAGTACAGTTGATTAACAGTGTTGTGTTACTTTCAGGAGTACAACAGTTATTCATTTATACATATACATACATCTGTTACATCTTTTTTTTTAAATTTATTTATTTATTTTTGGCTGCGTTGGGTCTTCGTTGCTGCGCACGGGCTTTCTCTAGTTGCAGTGAGTGGGGGCTACTCTTTGTTGTGGTGCGCGAGCTTCTCATTGCAGTGGCTTCTCTTGTTGGGGAGCACGGGCTCTAGGCGCGCAGGCTTCAGAAGTGGTGGCTTGCGGGCTCTAGAGCGCAGGCTCAGTAGTTGTGGCGCACGGGCTTAGTTGCTCCGCGGCATGTGGGATCTTCCCGGACCAGGGCTCAAACCCGTGTACCCTGCATTGCTCTTGGTCACCAATAGTAAGACCGCCCCTACTTCAGGGCATTCGGAGGATCGTCCTTTCCCACGCCTTAAAGAAATGCGTGGCCACATGACTTGCTGTGGCCAATGAAATAAGAGTGGAAGTGACTCGTGGTGCTTCCAGCTGGGAACATTTGAGCTGGTGTGCCTGTTTCTCCACATTCTCTGTCCTTGTTGATATGACCACCAACCTTCCAAATGGCAGAGCTTTTGTCAGCCAGCGTCACAGAGTGAGGACGATGTGGAACAGAGTGACAAATGACACGCGAACAAGGAGTAAACCTTGTCTGAGCCCCTGGATTCTGGAGCTGTCACGGCAGCATAACTTAGCTTATCCTGACACATGTGTTCCTCACCCCCTTTACTTGCTCTGCAGTTGGAATCATCTGCAAATCTGACCAAGTCCACTGTCCCTTTCATGACTCCCCAGCACTGCCAGGAGATGGTCCAAGTGCTTTATTGTGGCCATACCTGCCCTGCGGCGTGATGCTGATTCCTTCATGCTTCTTCAGCCTCTCGCCACCCTTTATTTACACTCATATTCCAGGTGTGCTGAGCTTCAGTTTCCTGTAACCATCCTATTCTTCTGCTCCCTTCCTGGCCTTCCCCTGTGCTGTTCCTTCTGCTCAGAATGCTTTTCCCTTGTCCTGCCCTCTCTCTCCACCTGGATGACACCTACTCCTTCAAGACTCAGCTCAGATATCCTCTCCAGCAGGAAGCCCTCTCTGACCTCCAGTCTGGATCAGATGCCTCCTTTGGGGCTCCCACAGCCCCTGGGGTTCCCTCATAACTGTTCTGATCACTCTACATCATCTCTATCTGAGGAATGAGTCTGTCTCCACCACTGGAGTCCCATGAGGGCAGGGCTGGGGGCAGAGGAGGGTTTCAAGAAATGTTTGTTGAATGAATAATAAATAAGTTCAGATGTTAAACAGAGCTCTTCATCAGAGGATTTTTTTTTTTTTTTTGGCTGCGTTGGGTTCTCGTTGCTGCACCCGGGCTTTCTCTAGTTGCGGTGAGCGGGGGCTACTCTTAGTGAGTGTGCAGGCTTCTCATTGCTGTGGCTTCTCTTATTGCGGAGCAAGGGCTCTAGGCGCCCAGGCTTCAGTAGTTGTGGCACGTGGGCTCAGTAGTTGTGGCATGCAAGCTCTAGAGCACAGGCTCAGTAGTTGTGGCACACGGGCTTAGTTGCTCCACGGCATGTGGTATCTTCCCGGACCAGGGCTCGAACCCGTGTCCCCTGCATTGGTAGGCGGATCCTTAACCACCACTGCAGTTAACCACTGCACCACCAGGGAAGTCCCCATCAGAGGATTTTTGAGAAGTGGGACGCTGTCTCTTCCGCTCTCTTCCCTTCGTTTTTCTATGGGGGAGGGGGGAACTTCCTTCTGATCCAAGACTTGACAGTTGTCATAATAATTCATTCCTGAATGCTGCAGGGAAGTGGCTGTGGTTTCTGTGGAAAGTCCCAGAGAAATTCTTATTTTCTTGGCTCCTGTAACCAATTCAACCCAAATTTCTTTGCTGAGGCCACCCTCATCAACTTTTAGTTTTACACTTTCCCAAACCTTTTTAATGAAAATTTTCAAACATAGAGAAAAGCTAAACTAATTTCACAGTGAACACTCGTGTACCCATCACCTAGATTTGACCATTCCCATTTTACTCTGCTGTTTGCTTTATCACATGTCCACCCGTCTTTCCATCTCTCTGTCTATCCATCACTCCCTCTGATTTTTCTGATGCATTTCAAAGTCGATGTCACCAGTACAGTTCCCTCTCAATGCTATCGCATGTGTAGCTCTGTGCCAGCCAGGTTCCTATCATGAATCAGAAGCTTACCATCATTTAGAGGGTTTCCTTGCACCCCTTCTGGGTCCATTTCTGGGTTTCAGAAAGGAGTAGGGGAGATAGGAGTAATGCAGTGGAAAGATGGGGGCTAGACCTTAAAGGCCCTCGTAGACCATAGTAAGATCACTACTATTGGTGATGATGATGATGATGATGTACTGGATTTTTTTTTTTTTTTTTTTGCGGTACGCGGGCCTCTCACTGTTGTGGCCTCTCCTGCTGCGGAGTGCAGGCTCTGGACGCGCAGGGCTCAGCGGCCATGGCTCACGGGCCCAGCTGCTCCGCGGCATGTGGGATCTTCCCGGACCGGGGCACGAACCCGTGTCCCCTGCATCGGCGGGCGGACTCTCAACCACTGCGCCACCAGGGAAGCCCCTGCTTATCTGTTTTATACATAGTAGTCTGTATCTGTTAATCCCATATTCCTAATTTATCCCTCTTCCCCCTCCCTTTCCCCTTTGGTAACCATAAGTTTGTTTCCTATGTCTGTGACTCTGTTTCTGTTTTGTATATAGATTAATTTGTATTATTTTTTTAGATTCCACGTATAAGTGATATCATATTTTCTTTCTCTGTCTTCACTTAGTATGATATTCTCTAGGCCCATTCATTTTGCTGCAAATGGCAATATTTCATTTTTTTGTGGCTAATAGTAAATAATATTTTTATTAAACTCTCCCCAGTCGCTCAGTTTGGATTTGCTGTTTCCTGCTTAGACTCTGAGTGATGCAGCAGCTAACTGTACTGAGAACATCCTAAGAGACATTCTTCTAAGAGCTTTATTGGAAATAATGTATTTAATCCACCTGATGACTCTATGGAGAAACAGAGGTGGTCTCTAGCTCAGCGTTTCAGAATGAGGAAGTGGCTGACCCAGGATTTGAACCAGCAGGAATCTGAACTGCTAAGAGTAACTAACTGGGAGCCACTGTGGGAGTTTTAAGCCAAGAAGTCAGGTTGATGTTTCGAAAGCGCCCTCTGGTGGCTGGGAGGAGCACTGTCAACTGAGTTAGCTTCTACCCTGTTTCTGCAGAGAACTTCTATTTGGCTAATGTGTCGACAGCATTCAACTAAATCCTGCACCGGAGACCCAGACAAATGGACTCTGCCTGGGTTCCAGGATGTCTTCTTGGAGGAGGTGACGTTGTAGCAGGGCTTTAAAGGACAAGTAGCAAAGGCCTGAGAGAATCCGCCTTGTTCTGGGAAGAGGGTGCAGCATTGTGTCGGGGGAAGGCCAGCGATGAGGCTGGGGAAATAGGTCAGGACCCATTTGGGAAAGTACCTTGGCTTTGGGACTTTGTCCTATCACTCACTTTGGAGCTTGCGAACCAGCAAATTGCAAAGGCAAAATTGGAGGTCAGGCATAGGGTGGTCAACTTTTTATTCTGCCAGTTTGGACTTAAAAAAAAGGGAGGGAGAGAGAGAGAGAGAGACCATTTTATTAATTCTAAAAGCATTTATTGAGCACCTACTGTGTATTAAGGAATGTTCTGGGGCAGGGTCTGAGTTTGTTTTTCCCACTATTGTACCCTCAGAGTCGAGAGTCACGGAAAGCCCCTAATAGAAGGAATGAGTAAAATTAAAGGCATTTGCTAGGGCAAGGTCAGTGTGGGAATAAGCTGCTGGGAATGAGGTCAAGGTGTGTGGGGTTGTAGATGAACTTGGAGATAAAAGGGAATAAATTTGGAAGTCTTCGGTCTTTAGATTATTATCAGTTTTAAAAATAATTCATTTTATTTTTATGGTTATTTCCTATATTCTGGAGATTTGGGTAGGGCTCATACTATATACTGAATTCTTGAAAAAATATTATGCACATGTTTCTGTACATACTAGGGCACAAACCATTTGTGTCTCTCAGATCCCCTTGGCCACCTCCTTCCTAGTGAGCCAAACAAGAAAGAGGTGAAGTAACTCGCCCAATGTCCTGAAGTTGTTGAGTTGCAAAGCCGGGATTTGAATCCTGGGCAGATTGGCCGAAGCTCTTGTGAAAATTAATAAACAGAAACCTCATTTAAAATGGATTCCGGAGGCCAGAAGGGGGAGCTCTCAACCTCTATCACTCCATGTTAATTGCAGACCTACAGGAAAAAAGGGACCTTTGCATTTCCAACAGAAACAAGGCTACTACTTTACTACTCAGCAGGAGGAAGGAAGAATTTCTTCTTGCCCAGCAACTGCCTGGCCAATGAGTCTGTCACAGCTCAGCCAATGAAAAGCCGCTGCACTTTGAACTCCCAGTTTCCTTCTATGAACTCTGTTTACAGCAGCCCCTTCCGACTCCCCCTTCTCCTTTATAAAAGAAGCTTTCTCCTTTGTTCTCCAGACTTACACATGATTCCCCATAGATTGCATGTGCTGAATTGCAATTCAGGAACTTTGCCCTTCCTGAATAAATCCATTTTGCTGGTAAAATAACTGGCCATTTTTAGCATATTTGTATCAAAATCTCATTTTGTTTAATCTCGCAGATACAAAAATTCAGAGCAAAGTAAACTCAACGGAGCAGGAAGGGCATTTCTCCCTCCAACAGAGGGAGACTCTCCAACAGAGTCAACTAACTGCACACATCGCGATGGTGGAGAAAAGGCTGTGTATGTGTGTGTTTGTGTGTGTGTTTATCCCATAAATAATACATGGACTCAATCTTGCTGTTGAAATTCAGGGCTTCCCTGGTGGTGCAGTGGTTAAGAATCCACCTGCCAATGCAGGGGACACGGGTTCGAGTCCTGGTCCAGGAAGATCCCACGTGCTACGGAGCAGCTAAGCCCGTGTGCCACAATTGCTGAGCCTGTGCTCTAGAGCCCGTGAGCCACACCTACTGAAGCCTGTGCACCTAGAGCCCGTGCTGCACAACAAGAAAAGCCACCACAAGGAGAAGCCCGTGCGCCACAACTAGAGAAAGCTTGTGCGCAGTGAAGACCCAACACAGCCAAAGATAAAAACAAATAAATAAATAACTTTATTTAAAAAAAAAAAGAAATTCAAAGGATACCCACTCAGGTAGAGTCAAAAGTGAAAATTCCTCCTTGTCAAGATTTCCCATTAACAAGAGCCTACAGGTATAGCACAGGGAACTCTACTCAAGACTCTGTAATAACCTATATGGGAAAAGAATTTGAAAAAGAATGGATACAAGTATGTGTATAACTGAATCACTTTGCTGTACACCTGAAACTAACACAACATTGTAAATCAACTATACTCCATTGTAAAATAAAAATTAAAAAGATTTCCCTGGTGAGTCTCTTTCTTCTTAGTTTCAGCAGGGTCAACCATGCCATGGGGATTTTTCTCTTAGGGACTCCGGAACAGGGAGACACTGCATTTTGTGGGTGAAAATGCCAACGGTAAAGTGAAAGCTGGCACTTGCTGAACACTCATCATGACCCAGGCGCTGTCCAGAGCTCTGTCCACATATTAACTCATTTAATTGTCATGACAGTAAAATGCAAAGTCCTTACTCTCATGATCCCGTCACTGCCCCGCTCTCAGACATTACCTCCTGCCACTCTGCTTCCTGCCTTTTTCACTCCAGCCTGCTTCCCATTCTTCCTACATACCAAGCTCATGTCCACCCCCAGCCCTTTGCACCGGCCATCCCCCCTGCTGGGAAAGCTCTCTCTCTCTCTCTCTCTCTCTCCATCTTTGGACGGCTTCCTCTCCTTCATTCTCATGTCAGCTGGAGCGTCACCGCCTCCGAGTGGGCTTCCCTGACCACCTTATGAGAAACAGCATTTCTTCTTCCACACCCCCAGCCCTCCAGCCCTCTACTCTGCTTTACTCCTCTTTGTAGCAGTTCTCTCTTCTGACGTCCTATTGTACATGTATCTGTTTTTTATGCAACTGCCCCACATGAATGTCAGCTCCATGAGGGCGGGAACTTTGTCTCACTGCCCTTTCCTCCTCACCCAGGGCAGTAGGAGCTCAATAAACATCAGGACCCTGAGTGATGGAAACAATCTGTCCAGGTAAAACTGCTATCATCCCATTTTACAGATGAGGAATCTAAGGCACAGGGAGGTTAGGCCACTCAGCTGACAAACGGCAGAGATGGGATTCAGATCCAAGCAGCCCAGCTTAAAGATTGGACCAGGGACCTGCAGGTTTCCCATATCATTTAGCTTTTGCTATACTAATGCTGTGTAACAAACCACCCCGACTCTCAGTAGCATTTATTTAGCTCACGAAGTTTGTGGTGGGCAGTTTTAGGCTGGGCTTGCCTGGATGGTTTTCCTGGGCTCAGCTGTGCTGACCCACATGTCCGGGGATCTGCTGTTGGCTGATCTAGCCTGGTCTTGGCTGGGATGGCTGGGAGACTTGGTTTTGCTCCACATGTCTGTCCTTTCCAGGAGGCTAGCCCAGGCTTGTTCTCATGGAAACAAAAGTACAGGTAAAAATGTGCCAGGCCCTTCAATTAAGACGAAGGCTGGAGATTGGCACTCTGTCCCTTCCAACTCATTCTGCTGGTGAAAGCAAGTCACACAGCCAACCCAGAGTCATATAACTACAAAGTTACATGGTAAAGAGCGTGGATACAGGAAGGGGTGAGGAACTGGGGCCAAAAGTACAATCTACCATAGTTCCCATCAGCTGAAAGATCTTGGGCTCTGCTCCCCAGCAGGAGAGGTCAGAGGCCATTTGACAGAGGACCCCAGGGAGCTCCCGTTTCATGCTTCTTTGAAGGAAACGCTCAGGGTCAAGGTGGACAGGGTTTGTGTAGGGTAAGGGAACAAAGCAGTAGAGAGTGGCTGGGGGGAAGAAGCTGTTGTGTCTGCATTTCTTGTTTGGGTGTGGCTGTCTAGAGGAAGCTGGCCGGAAGCTTGGAAGGCATCCACGTTACCTGGTTGAGGAGTGAGTGCTTGACTTGATCATAGTCATGGCATTATCTGATTTGAGGTTTTTCATCTAAATGGATGAATTTAGATCTATTTATCTATCAATCAATTATACATTGGCTATGTTTTTCTGAATTTTTGTCTTTGGCTCAGTGAAGCCTTGGTTTGTAAATAAAGGTGCAGATGGGGGTTTCATGCATCCTAAGATCTTCTGAGTCATTTCAAAATCTTTCTTCCAAGTTCTTGTGTAAGCTTTGGGCTTTGCAAACCCACCTGCCATCCTGCATGCCCTGCAGAAGCCACTTAATTATCACAACAGCTCTATATAGCCAGACTATGATTATCTCCATTTGACAAGCGAGAAAAATATAGTGGTTTCCACAAGCCAGTTTCCCAGAACTTCTGCTGCTTGTAAAAATGATTGGACCCAGATGATTCTAGAACTTCCCTGGATACAAAAAGCGAGGCTGGCTACGCTGTCACCAGCAGAATAGAGACAGCTGTCCTAGCACAGGGGCATGAGGCAGGGATTCAGATACACTCCTGCTGCAGGAGGGGGGACCCCTTCCAGGGCTCTTGTCTAACACTCGGAAATGAACTGTCCAAGGAGACACATGTGCTGACAAAGCAAGAGACTTTATTGGGAAGGGGCGCCTGGGTGGAGAGCAGCAGGGTAAGGGAACCCAGGAGAACGGCTCCACCATGTGGCTCATAGTTCCGTGTTTTATGGTGATGGGATTAGTTTCCGGGTTCTCTCTGGCCAGTCACTCTGACTCAGAGTCCTTCCTGGTGGAGCTCGCATCACTCGACCAAGATGTATTCAAGGGAGGACTCTGGGAGGCTGGTAGGACACATGGACTGGAGTCTCCTCTCTCCTTTTTTTTTTTTGTGATACGCGGGCCTCTGACTGCTGTGGCCTCTCCCGTTGCGGAGCGCAGGCTCCGGACACGCAGGCCCAGCGGCCATGGCTCACGGGCCCAGCCGCTCCGCTGCGTGTGGGATCTTCCCGGACCGGGGCATGAACCCGCGTTCCCTGCATCGGCAGGCGGACTCTCAACCACTGTGCCACCAGGGAAGCCCTCCTCTCTCCTATTGACCTTTCCCGAATTCTTTCGGTTGGTGGTAGCGTGTTAGTTCCGCATTCCTTACCAGGAGCTCCCGTTTAAGATAACTCATGCAAATGGTTACTGTGGTGCCTGGCCAGGGTGGGCAGTTTCAGTCATTGGTTCCTCTAACACTCCCATCTCTCCAGCACCACAGGATGTAGAATGACGGGGCTGGTCTCTCTGCTGCTGTCATTCTTACAGTAACTGTGGGTGTGTGTTTTTCCTGGTTTCTGATCTGGAGTAACCTCCATATCCTCAGGACTCATAGGCTTTGAGAAGCTCAAGTCTGTAATAACAGTGATCCTTTTACAGCTCATCTGGCAAACCTAAGCTCAGTCTTCCACAGTTGGTCCCTCATGGTGCATTTGGAGTGTTAATTAATTTCCCCGTGTTTTACCAATCAGAACTCAATTTTTTTTTCTTTTTTTAAATGTATTTATTTTTGCCTGCGGTGGGTCTATGTTGCTGCCCTCAGGCTTTCTCTAGTTGTGGCGAGTGGGGTCTACTCTTCGTTGCGGTGCGCGGGCTTCTCATTGCGGTGGCTTCTCTTGTTGTGGAGCACAGGCTGTAGGCTGCGGGCTTCAGTAGTTGTGGCACATGGGCTCAGTAGTTGTGGCTCACGGGCTCCAGAGCACAGGCTCAGTAGTTGTGGCGCATGAGCTTAGTTGCTCCGCAGCATGTGGGATCTTCCTGGACCAGGGCTTGAGCCTGTGTCTCCTGCATTGGCAGGCGGATTCTTAACCACTGTGCCACCAGGGAAGCCCAGAACTCAAATTTTTTGGTTCTTGATCTCAGAGCACCGAGAGACACAGGTATGTCCCAGCCACTCAGAGATACTATTCTGGCCCAGAGCAAAGAACCTGGGCTAAGTGTTGGGCTTTTGCAACACTGAAGATGCTCCCAGCTCTCCTCACTCTTATCACTGCATCCCTAAGGGCTTCTTCAGCACTGACCATTGCACCAGGAACAAATGTCCTATCACCCAGCGTGGAACTGGAAGGACTTTATCAGCCCCACACCCTGTCACCCTCAGCCTGTGCCCATCAACCTCCTGGGAAGGCTGCCCATTTGTTGGGACAGCCCAATGATTAGAAAGTGCTTCCAGACAGGGCCTTGAGGCAGCTGGCCTCTTGCAGCTTGAGTCCTAAGGGTCCCACATTTCCCAGCTGCCTAGGGACAAGCTTGGCACCCCCAGGCTATACCCTACTCCTTGCTTTCTGTGTCTCTCACAGTGGAGCCAGACTGCTGGGGTTCAAATTCTCGCTCTGCACTAGTAAGCATGCTTTAGCATCTTACTTAGACTTTCTGTGCCTCAGTTTCCTCATCTGTAGAATGGGGATAGTAAAAGCACTGACCTCACAGTGTTGTTGTGAGGAAGAGGTGAGTAGACCCATGTAAAGTGCTTCAAACCCTGCTGTGGTCGGAAGCCCTCCATAAATACTGACTGTTGATATTTTAACTATTCATAATGCATCATACTCTTCCAGGCACATTGATACTCACTCCTTCACACTGTGAAGGGGAAGGATTCAGGGCCCAAGGTGGCTGGGTGTGAAATGATGAGTGTTTATTTATCCATTCTACCGTTTACAGGCATTTGGATTGCTTCCAATTTTTGGCAACTACAAGTATTGCTGCTAGGGACATTCTTGTAGAGGTCCTTTGGTGGACATACCTCTGCACTTCTGTTGAGTACCTAGGCTGGGCTGGTAGTACAGGGTTAAAGGGCATGCATATGTTTAGCTAAATACTGAGAAACAATTTTCCACAGTACTTGGATATACTTACTGAATTTTGAGAATTCAGTATTTGAACCATGAGATTGTATTTCCTGTTTGACTAAAGAAAATTCAGACGTACAACTGCAAACACCACCAAGTTTGCCCAGACATTGCTTGAATTGAGTGTATTAGTTTCCAATTGCTGCTGTAACAAATGACCACGAACTTAGTGGCATAAAATAACACAGGCTTACTTACAGTTCTGGAGGTCAGAAATATTAAATAGGTCTTACTGGGCTAAAATCAAAGGCCATCTTCCTTAAAGAGGTTCTAGAAGAGACTCCACTCCTTGCCTTTTCCAGTTTCCAGAGGCTGCCTGTATTCCTTGGCTCCTGGCCACGTCACTCTGATTTCTGCTTCTGTTGTCACATCTCCTTCTCTGACTCTGATCCTCTTGCCTCTCTCTTATAAGGACCTAGGTAGTTACACTGGACCTTTCCTGATAATCCAGGATAATCTTTCCATCTCAAGATACTTAACTTAATCACACCTGCAAAATCCCTTTTGCCATGTAAGGTCATAGTCCCAGGTCCCAGGGATTAGGATGTGGCATTTTAGGGAGGGCATTATTCTGTCTCCCACACCGAGGCACACAAGTTTGGTACCTACAGAAGGATTCGTGAAACCCTCTGGGCCACAGATTTGGACCAGCACTGGCTGTGGTGGCTATGAGTGGGCCATCAGGTTCTGGAAAAGAACATAGAAACCAGAATGGCATCTCCAGTTTAGCCAAGCTTCCCATACCCAGTTGGTCTCTGAAGAAGTGGGATGCCAGGTCTTCCCTTATTGGTTACTGAGATTTCGTCTCTTAATATTATTCAGTTACTGACTTTGAGCTCTTCTTTTTTTGGCCAGGTAATGTTCTAAGAGCTTCATGAAGACTAACTCATTTCACACGAACAAAAACAACCACACCACAAGGTATGTAGTACTGTTATTTCCACTGTATAAATGAGGGTACCGGGGCACAGAGAAGTTGAGGAACATTCCCAAGGTCACACAGCTAGGAAATGACAGAGCTGGGATTCAAAACCTAGCTTTCAAAGGGCTACAGTCCTCTGTAGTGAGGCCGGCATCATTATACAGCATCCCCACCCTAGGACCATGCTCTCCTTTTCTGGAGCACGCAACCCTCCACCACCAGTGATATTTCTAAGTGGGCAATGTCATCTTCAGCTGGTTTTCCCTCCCAGAGACTTGGTCAGAGAGGCTTGAGGGAGGAGAGAGAGCCACCTTGTGGTGAGAGTGGGAATTTCAAAACCTGGGCCCAGTTCTCCATGTGTGTACTCCACCTGACCAGTCCTGCATTCTGGCATTTCGTGTCTTGAAAGTACCAACATACTAGTCATTTATTCTATTCTATTTATTTAAAATTTTAAAAATTTAAACTTTTTACTGCAGTATAACTGAGAGTACAAAACTGAAGTGTACAGCTTGATGCATTTATATTTATATACATATGTGTTCATTCATGTCACTGCCACCTAGGTCCAGCTATAGAACATTCTAATCATTCCAGAAGGTTTCCTTGTGCCCTTTTCCAGTCAATACCACCCAGGGGTGACCACTTTCTGATTTCTCTCACCATGAGTTGATACTTACATGAAAGGAATCATTCAATTATGTACTCTCTTGTCTCTGGCTTCTTTCACTCAACATTGTGTTGTGAGGTTCAGCCATGTTGTTGTATGTAGCAGTATTGTTATTTTTTAAATTGCTGTGAAGGGAATTCCATGGTGGTGGTTAGGACTCGCCGCTTTCAGTGCTGTGGCCCGGGTTCGATCCCTGATTGGGGGAACTAAGATCCCGTGAGCGGCACAGTACAGCCAAAAAAAAAAATTGCTGTGAAGCATTTCATCTTATGAATGTACCACACTTATTTACCCAAGTCTATTGTTGATGGACATTTGGGTTTTTTCCAGTTTTTAGCTATTATGAATAGAGCATCCTTGTCTATGGATATATGCACTCATTTTTCTTGGGTATATACCCAGATGTGGAATTAACGAGGTCGTAGGGCAAATATATGTTGGTCTCAGTAGGTACTGCCAAACATTTTTTTTCAAAGTGGATACTGGTATTTTTCAACTCCACCATGTAATTTTTTTTTTTTTTTTTTTGCTGCGCCATGCGGCATGCAGGATCTTAGTTCCCTGGACCAGGGATAGAACCAGTGCCCCCTGCAGTGGAAGTGATGAGTCTTAACCCCTGGACCACGAGGGAAGTCTCCTCTTATTTCTGTCTTTTAAAACGAGTCAGGAATCTGAGTTACTTGTCTTGAGACATGCTGAGAAAATCAAAACACTTCATTAAAAGTTTGTCTTGGGGCTTCCCTGGTGGCGCAGTGGTTGAGAATCTGCCTGCTAGTGCAGGGGACATGGGTTCGAGCCTTGGTCTGGGAGGATCCCACATGCTGCGGAGTAACTAGGCGCGTGAGCCACAACTACTGAGCCTGTGTGTCTGGAGCCTGTGCTCCGCAACAAGAGAGGCTACGATAGTGAGAGGCCCGCGCACCGCGATGTAGAGTGGCCCCCACTTGCCACAACTAGAGAAAGCCCTCGCACAGAAATGAAGACCCAACACAGCCAAAAATAAATAGATAAACAAATGTGGGGTTTAGAAAAAAAAAAAAAAAAGTTTGTCTTGAACAAAGTTTGCTCATTTCTGACTAGTTCCTTCCCTTGTTTGGAAAGCTGCCAAGGTAATTTATTGTTGTTTTAGTTTGCATTTCCTGCGTTCCCAGGGAGGGAAATTGAGCATCTTTTCCAAGCTGCTAGTACACTAGATCATTTATGGGTAATGCCATGGTCTAAAGACCTGGGTCCACCACTTGGGGGCACCACCCCAGAGACACCCTTCACAGTGTTTTGCTCCACGGTGCATCATTTACATGCACCGCTGTAGACTGCAGTGCTAAGGCCCTGCCTCTCTTCCGCTAGGATAATTTTTTAAAAATTCAAACTTGCTTTCCCAAGTATCCCATCTGGATTTAGCACCTAAATTTGAACACTGGAGGAATAGTGAAGTGGACAAGGACACCGTAGGGAAGACAATAGTGACCAAAGTCATTGGATCAATATTTACTGAGCACCTATTCTGTTCTAGGCACTGTCGCAGTCACTGGGGCTACTGCAGGGACAAAATAGACAGAAATCCCTGCTCATGTGGGACTTGTTTTCTAAGGAGGGAGACACTAAATACTGTAAAGTTTGACATATGATGGCGATGAGTGCAAAGGAGAGAAAACAGCTGGGGAGGAGGGAGTGCCTGGGTTGGGGAAGATAGTAGCAGTTTTATATAGGGTGGTCAGCGAAGGTCTCCTTGAGAAGGGGACATTTGTGTGAAGACCTGAAGGAGGCACCAGAAGGAACAGCAAGTGCAAAGGTCCTGAGGTAGGAGTGTGCCTGGTGCCTTAGCAGAACAGGAAGGAGGTCAGTGTGGCTGGAGTAGAGGGGGTAGAGGGGCCCAAGGCATGTGTCTTAGGGGAGGGGGTCAGAGAGAAACGGGTTGGTATAGAGAGTGTAGGACCTTGTAGGCCGTTGTAAGAACTTTGACCTTGACTCTTAGCCTTTTTTTTGGCCTCGCTGCGCAGCTTGGGGGATCTTAGTTCCCCAACCAGGGATAGAACCCGGGCTCCTGCAGTGAAAGTGCCAAGTCCTCACCCGTGGACCTCCAGGGAATTCCCTAGCTTATTTTTAAAAAGGATCTCTCTGGCTGCTGTGCTGAGAATAGAAAGGGATTGGGGAAGGGCAAAGGTTGAAACATAGAGACCATTGCAATAACCAAGGTGGGAAAATGTGGTGGCTCGGACCAGAGAAGTAGCGGTGGAGGTCATGAGAAATGGTCAGATTCTAGAGGAAATTTGAAGGTTAAATATGCTAATAGGTTAGGAGAGGAAGAGAGGAAGATCAGGCATAGCTCCAATGATGTGGTTTGAGTAGCACACTTAAAAAAACCCTTGGGGGCTTCCCTGGTGGTGCAGGGAACGGTCCACCTGGTTGAGAATCCGCTTGCCGATGCGGAGGACAGGGGTTTGAGCCCTGGCCCAGGAAGATCCCACATGCCGAGGAGCAACTAAGCCCGTGCGCCACAACTACTGAGCCCGCGCACCTAGAGCCCGTGCTCCGCAGCAAGAGAAGCCACTGCCATGCGAAGCCCGCGCACCACGATGAAGAGCAGCTCCCCGCTCGCTGCAACTAGAGAAAGCCCGCCCGCAGCAACGAAGACCCAACGCAGCCAAAAATAAATAAATTTACTTAAAAAAAAAATGTAACTCTCAACTTAAAAAAAAAAAAAAAAACTGGGCTTCCCTGGTGGCGCAGTGGTTGAGAGTCCGCCTGCCTATGCAGGGGACATGGGTTTGTGCCCCGGTCTGGGAAGATCCCACATGCCACGGAGTGGCTAGGCCCGTGGGCCGTGGCCCCTGAGCCTGTGCGTCCAGAGCCTGTGCTCCGCAACAGGAGAGGCCACAGCAGTGAGAGGCCTGCGTACCACCACCACAACAACAACAACAAAAAACTTTTATTTTGGACGATTTCAAACATATACATAAGTAGCCAAAAATAGTATAGGAAGGGGCTCCGCTGGTGGCGCAGTGGTTGAAAGTCCGCCTGCCAATGCAGGGGACGCGGGTTCGTGCCCCGGTCCAGGAAGATCCCACGGGCCGCGGAGCATCTGGGCCCGTGAGCCATGGCCGCTGAGCCTGCGTGTCCGGAGCCTGTGCTCCGCAACGGGAGAGGCCACAACAGTGAGAGGC
>RJWK010043656.1:0-18671 GCA_004363435.1 Platanista minor
TATGCCCCGTCAACACTCGGTAGGCATTCAGACCACCCTCAGCTGGTCCATAATGGTGGTCTCTTCAAGACAACCTAAGGCAACAGGGCATATGCCAGGGCTGAAATTCAGATGTCCGCACTGGCACAGCACTACCAGTGTTAAAATACTGAGATACTTTTTTCCATGTCAGTAAGCAGCTTCTGCTCCAAACTCTTGCACGCCCACCACCATGACCCTGACCCCTCCCCTGTGACCCCAGACCTTCCCAGCAACTCAAGAGTCCCCACCTGGTGGGGTAGGTGGATGCCTCTCCAGGACCAAATTGGTGCCCGGGCGGTGCAGCTGAGAAAGGACCTGAATCCCCTCCCTGCACGTGCCCCGTCCATGATGCTACAGCTGCGTTCCTCCCCACCGCGGTGGCAAGACTGGAGGCTCCAGCTTTGCTGAGAAGTAGTTGGGGCCACACTACCTGTTGGCCTCCACGGGGTGAGAAGGGGTCACACCCCAGCTCTCCTCTTCAGCCAGGGATCCTCCCTTCATTCCCACTGGGATTGGGAATACCGGAGGAGGAACGATAACCCTACGTGTATTGTAACCTTGGAGTCTACGTAAATACCCACTTGTTTTTGAGGAGAAGACCAAAACAGAAAGCAGCAGCTCCTGGCTCCACCTCTGGAATTAAAAATCTGGTTGGTATCATCCACTAGAAATTTCACACAGTCCCTGGCCCAACAGCCAGAAGCCACTGCTCCCCCAGTGCTGTCCCAACAGAACCACAGGCAGCACACAGCACTCGAGGACCTTCAACCAGCCTGATGTTTTCCAGCTGCGGGTTATGACCCATGAGCAGGTCACAGAATCAGTTTAATAGTTCACAATTGGCATTTTTCAGCTGAAATAGAGAACAACCTAGCAGCGTAGAAAATAGAAAAAGCATTGCATATAGGAAGTGCTGCTACATGAAACCTTTCACTACATACATGGATGGGCGTGTTGGGTTGAAGAAGAAAATGGATCTCTCGTTGTGGGTCCCAAGGAAAAAAAGTTTGGAAGCCCCTGATCTAGCTAATTCCACCCTATCGATGATGACGAACCCGGGACCAGAGAAGCAGCGTGACCTATACCAGGAGTGTGGAGGTGGCTTCCGGTCCATGCAGTCTGCGGCCCTAACTTCTCTCCTAAGTAGCTGTGGCTCTGGAGGCAGGTGTCGGGTTTCCTGGACACTACAGTAGCTGGCTCTTCAGCCCCCAAGAGCTGCACTCAAGCGGTCTCTAGTGCCGTTATGACTTTCGCCTGCAGACTAAACCTTAGCACTGGACCTCCTGACTCTGACCAGGACACTCTGAGAGACAGACAGCCCACAGCCAGGCTGGGGGTGGGGAGGCAGTGAGGTTTGGGCCCAGCCTCCACCTTGAGCACCCTCACCTGTTCCTCCAAAGTCCCTTAAGACACCAGGAAGCCGGGGGGCCATGGAGCCTGGGCCCTCCCTCAAGCTGAGGCTTCAGTAAAGGAACTAGAGCTCTTTAGCCAGCCTCCCGACCCCACAGGCCCACCCTGCACCCCCTGGGAAAGTGAGGACAGCATGACCTTCGGGAGAGCCTGTGACAGGTGACAGGCTCCCTCTCAACACATTCTCTCACTCGATACAGAGCACAGCAAAGCCCTGTGATACAGGCGCGTATATGGAGACCACACACGTGAGCACGCACACACACACACAGAGCTATCCCTTCTACTATGTTTATTCTATTCTAAGTAGTTCATATGATATATTATTCAATCTCACCATCAGCTCGATAAAGTAGGTGCTACTATAATCTCCACATTGCAGGCAATGAATTGGGGTAAGAAAGGTTACGTGACTTGCCCAGGATCACACAGCTGACAGGTGGCAGAGCCAAGACATGAACCCAGGTGGTCCCACTTCAAAACCCACCCTTCACAATTCCCTCCACTCTATTGCTTATGATTGGCTCTATGTTCAGGTGCAGAAACAGACCGAGAAAAGTTCTACTGTTTGTGCTGAGTCCACCCAGAAACTACTCCTAAGCCAGGGGGACGGTCAATATGTTTTAGGACAGGTAAGCCAGGGCCACGACCATCAGGATGGATGTGAGCCTAGGATGAAGACCCCCTGCACTGCCAGACCTTGAGCCTTTAGGAGCTGCCTCAGGGGAGGTCCAGAGGCTGTCAAGGAAGGAGCCAGAGTAAGGAAGGCAATCCCAGAGCTTAGGGCAATGGCTGTTTTAACCAGAAGGGGCATTTTTTTAAATATGTTGTCAGGAAGCAACCTAAATGTCCATCAACAGAGGAATGGATAAAGAAGATGCGGTACACAGATACAATGGAAAATTACTCAGCCATAAAAAAGGACAAAATAATGTCATTTGCAGCAACATGGATGGACCTTGAGATGGTCATACTTAGTGAAGTCAGTCAGAGAAAGACAAATATCATATGATATCACTTACATGTGGAATCTTCAAAGAGCCTACAAATGAACTTATCTACAAAACAGAGTTACAGATGTCCAAAATAAACTTATGGTTACCGGGGGGGGGTGGGGACGGGGGGCGGTAAGGGGGAAAGGGATAAATTGGAAGATTGGGATTGACACAAACACACTACTATATATAAAATAGGTAACTAATAAGGACCTACTGTAGAGCACAGGGAATTCTACACAATATTCTGTAATGGCCTATCTGGGAAAAGAAACTAAAAAAGAGTGGATAGGGGCTTCCCCGTGGCACAGTGGTTGAGAGTCCACCTGCCGATGCAGCGGACGTGGGTTCGTGCCCCGGTCCGGGAAGATCCCACATGCCGCGGAGCGACTAGGCCCGTTAGCCATGGCCGCTGGGCCTGCGCGACCGGAGCCTGTGCTCCGCAACGGGAGAGGCCACAACAGTGAGAGGCCCGCATACCGCAAAAAAATAAAAAAGTTTAAAAAAAAAGAGCGGATATATGTGTATGTACAACAGATTCACTTTCCTGTACACCTGAAACTAATACAACATTGTAAATCAACTATACCAATAAAAAAAATTTTTTTAATATGTTATCAATTTTGACCACTACAAACAGCCCAGATAAGGAAGAGCTAAAGCTCTTACTTGGATCTTTGAACTTGGGCTTGTTAATTACAGGACTGGGGATCTGGAAAGGACCATAGAGCATATATGATTAGATACCCTCATTTTACTGATGAGGAAACCAAGGCTGCTATGTGCCTCATTGTGCCCAAGGTCACATAGCCAGTAAGTAACGAAGTTGAGATGAAAACCCAGGGGGCCTGGATTGGTGCTTTGAGGGTTTGCCCATCATGATTTGTCTCTTCTCTGTGCATGATGATTCAGCAAAATTATGTGTTGATGTGTATATCTAGAGCCTGGTCCACAGCTGATGTGCCACACCCTAATCATCCTGGGATTCTAAGGGAGGCTCAGCTGCCCAAATTTCCACCAGAGACTGTGCCAGACTCCCGAGTATTGGGATTTTTTTTAAGTAAGCACCTGAATTTTGTGCGACTGACTTCAGCATCCACTGGAGGCAGCTTCTAAGTTTCAAATTAACATCCGAGGCAGTCTGTTGCACCAAAGTTTACTTGCTCAGAAGATGCGGTCAGAAACAGTAAAAGTGACATACATAAAAGTTTCTTTACACCTTAATAATGTTGAAATGCAAAACTAGAGCCTCTCAAAGAAACAAAGCTTTAACCACAATACACTTCAAAATTAACTACAGTAATCAAGGACTATCCAGATTTTTAATAAAAATTCAGACGTGTCCCCACCCTCGTTCTCACTTGCCAATGCAATTCCCTAGACCTGACGGTTCTCTAGACACTTGTCACCACCCAATCTAGAGCTTTAGTAATTAATCTTTTGGGGGTACTAACCTGTACTTTATGTGATAAAACCACCTTTGTAGAAGTTGAAGCTTCTATTAATTTTAATAACCTCCTTTGCCTATTCCAATTAGTCGCTTATGTTCAATTACACACACCTCTCCTACACTCTGCATATTCAGTTGGGCCAGGAGGAGGGGGGGAGCCTTTTGCTGAGGACAGCTTAACCAAGTAGACACTGCAAAGGAGTAACATAGTGGGACTCAAAAGTGACGTTTACACACAACTTTCTATCAAAATGCCTTAACATCCCTTGCCAGAACAGATGGAAAAAAATTACTTATGCCCTGAAATTTTCCATTCTTGATCTCAGCCCAAAGGTGACTTTTTTATTTTTAAACTTGAGCAAAAAAAAAAAAAAAAAAAAAAAGTTCAACTATTTTTGATTCATGCCTGGGCTAAGGAAACACACTTTGTTCTTGTTAAAGCAAGGCAAGATTTAAAAAAAAAAAAAAAAAAACACGTAGGTAGCTCAAACAGCTGAGCTTCAAAAGCCCAAGCATTCCAACCAGCTAGTGTTCAGAGGCAGCACCTTCACTGTAACTGCAAAACCAACAATCAATAGCCAAGGCGAGAGGGAGCTGGGATTCCATTTTCTATTTACCTTGTCTTCAGTTCCAGTAAATACTTTAAAGAACCACATGGAATTCGAAACTTTTAAGCTGGGTGGTTGGGACTGAAGCTGTTCCCCCTCTCTGTGTGCTAAGGAAACCTAAGGGCTCATGCAACTCCAGGGAGAGGTGACAGGTCCCCTGACTGCCTCTGTCCCCAGGCCTTGCTCACCTGCTCTGCTCATCCACTCTATCCAGGTCCAGCCCCACCTCCCAGCCCTCTAATTCCTTCTCGTCTAGCTCCATCAGCTATTCTCAGTCTCCATGGAGGAAGAGAAGTGAAATGCCTGAATAAGAATTAGGAGAACGGAGCACCCTTTACCTAACAAGGCTAGGTCACCCCACGTACCTCCCTGCTCCTTAATGGATGCCCTGAATTTCAGGTGCAAGATTCTCCTCTCCACTCTCATCCTACCCTAACATACACCTGACACCCACTGCAGGCCCAGGGGAGAGTCCACGGTGAAGGCACTGCATCCATTCATCCTTCTGTAAGGCTGTGTGGCACTCACATGGTAAGACCCCAGGCCCTAGTCTAGGCTCCGCCAGTTGTGAACCAAGTGCCTTACCACTCTGCAAACCGGAGCTGATCATGTCTGTCCTGCTTGTTTCCATACTGTTATTATGAGAATCAGGGGGAATCACAAATATGACCATACTTTGTAATCAGACCCCAATATAAACACATATTCCTATTAATAGGCACATGGTGCAACAGTGTGGTATGTTCCTTTAGGATAAAGTCCAAGAGATACTGCCAATAAAAGAAAGTGAATTTTTCAGGGCAGAAAACAAGGCACTGAAAGAGAACAGAGACTGGGATCTATAGGACTCCAGCAAAGGATGAGTTCACAGTGATGGAGCAATCTGTGAGGGGTTCCTGGAAGAGGAGGCTTTGTACACAGCCTGGAGTAGCTCTCACCGCATTGATCAAAGGCACTTCCATAGATGCTGCTAGCCTAGACAGAGAACTCTTCAAGGGCAGGCGAGCTGTCTTGTTACGTCTGTTTTCCCGGCCTTTTCCTGGCCCTGCGTCGCCTCATAACAGAGAAGTGTTGAGTGAATGAAAGAATGAACGGAGCCCCGAACAAACAAGGAAGTTAGACACCTGGGAGAGGAGGAAGGAACCCCAGATAAGGACAAGTGTGTCGGGAGGGCTTGTTCAGGGCACTCTGTAGACCAGGCCAGGCGGATTGGGGTTTGTGGGGGGTGCTGACGAGGAAGGGGAAATCGAAAAGGCAAGGGGGGTCTGCGGGCAGAAGAGCTCAGGCTTCTGAGCACAATGGGGAGGAAGAAGGGGAGGAAGGCAAGTTCAGAGCGACATCATGAAATCAGCACTTGGGAGATTAACCTGGCAGCTGCACTCAGGGCAGCCTGAAGAAGGGAGTAAAGTGAACGTAGCAGAGCAGCCAGGCAGCAACTGCAATCACTCAGGCAGGTGGTGAAAAGGGCCGGGGTGCCGCCGCCTCCCCCAGCCGAGTCACACTTCTGGCAGCACCATCTGTACGACAGTGGGAGCCCCACCAAGGGCCATGCTCAGTGACTGTCCTCGCTGGCTGGACCTCAGGTGTCCTCTAGTCCTCCCGCCCAACACCCGGCACCGGCTTCCTGCAAGTGGTCACTTTCCCATTCCTGAATCCCTGTAGCGCAGAGCCAGTCCATTTTTAGATGACAGCTCCCATAGTACACACTCCCTTAAAGGAGATAAACACTGATGAGACACGGACGGAGCTTTCTCGGCGGAGCAGTTTCCCCAAAATGGTATCTTCTCAACAACTGAAGAAACTAACAGGTTAACGTGACAGCTAAGACTACAATAAAAAGAGGGCAGAGAAAAAAGTGTACAAGAAAAGGCTGGCAGGGCTTCCCTGGTGGCGCAGTGGTTGAGAGTCTGCCTGCCGATGCAGGGGACACGGGTTCGTGCCCCGGTCGGGGAAGATCCCACATGCCGCGGAGCGGCTGGGCCAGTGAGCCATGGCCGCTGAGCCCGCGCATCCGGAGCCTGTGCTCTGCAACGGGAGAGGCCACGGCAGTGAGAGAGGCCCGTGTACTGCAAAAAAAAAAAAAAAAAAAACCATGCTGAGAAGTAAATCCCAGTGGTTTAAGAGCTAGGGGGAGGGGAGCTCCAACATCAGCCTACCTTGATTCCACTCAGTCCCCTGCCACTTACTAGCCTGTGACCTTGGGCCACTGGACTCTGTGAGTCAATTATCCCCATCTATAAAGTGATGTTAATGATCGTTCCCACCCAACGGAAGAGTTGTGAGAATGAAATGAGTTGGTCAGTACAGCACTTAGCACTGGGCCTGATAAGTGGCTAGTAACTATCAGGGTACTGTGCTAGAGGTTGTCTGCTGAAGCATAAACTGTCTCCAACACCTGAGGCTTATGAGCAAGTCCAACTGCACTGCGGCTGTTCCGTAGCAGGTGCGGCAATGTGAGCTCCCACCCCGACTGGAATCCCAAGATGAAATATGCCTCCCCACAGCCCTAATTCTCTTATCAGGGGACACACAGAACGAGCCGATGCCTCTTCCCCATTACAGACCTTCAGATATGGCAAGGCAGCTGCTGCGTCTCCACAGAATAGTCTATTCTCTAAACCTCTGTGCTTCTCTCTTGCTTCATTTCTCTTATGTTCACCTGCTGCATCGAGAAGATTAGGCAGCAGAGACAGGTAAATAAGAAAATACTTTTTTAATGGAATAGCAAAAAGAGGCCTCGAAAAGTATTGCCTAGGAACGGATCCCATGGGCTCTGAAGACCTGTTTAAATGGAATCCCACTGACATAAAGCTGCAGCCCTTTGGGGCATGTCCCTGCATCCCACCCCCAGGAGCCCTGCCCCAGGGAAGATGGGGGCTTCACATCCCCCTGGTGTCCAGGGCAGCCACCTAAAAAGTCTCATGGCAGAAACACTTCTCACCATGCACGAATGCTGTGGGAAACATTTGAAAATAAAGTTTCCAGTTACTGCTGGCATTTTCTCAGTGTCCTGCTGGCTGCAGCTGTCCCACGGAAAGCAGATGACATCATCCACAGGCCTGACCACGCTTAGTTCCAAGGCTTGGCTGGGCCCACGTCACTGGGGACGGGGGACCTGCCATTTCCTCCCTGAGGCCAGCGCTGCTCAGGTTCACAACTGCCCTTTCCTGGGCAGAATTCCATTGTCATGACTTGGACTCACACCAGGAAAGATCCAGAAGCTTTTCCAAGGTCCAGGACAACCCCGTTGGACAGCTTCTAAAATCTTACCGTGTGCCAAGCATTGTCCTGGGTCCAGGCCAAGCCCAGATGAGACCTACCCCCTAAATTCTCACTGTACTCATTTGCCAGAATGAAAAAAATACACTCTTGCATTTCTCAGCCAGAGAGAGAAGAGAAGGGAGATCAAAGGGGAAAGAGAAAAAAGGAGAGAAGAACAAAGAAGAATGTATGGGTAGAAAGTGAAAAGAGGAGAGAGAGGCAAAGAGGGAAGCAAGGCAGGAGAAAGGGAGGGAAGATGTGGACACCCCACCAGGCTCCTGCTGACCCCCCTCTTCCTCCCCACGGTCCAAGGCACTCAGGCCCTGGGACAGTCCTGGCAGGTCCTGTTCTCTGGGAGAGCTGACCAAGAGGCCAGGACACAGAACGCCTGCAGGGCACTGTAACAGATTGGGCCTGAGCCCTGAAGAGTAGAGCTCAAGTTCAATGCAAAATTCAGATTTCCCAAGGGCCAGGATTAGGTTAGCTGGGGATAGGATTTGCAGGCTGTATCTGACCGGAGTCCGTATCTGTCGGCGTATTAAGCACACCCAGGCCCGTCTCAAAGTCAGAACCCTGCCATCCGTCACCACCCTGGAATGGGAGGCCTTGCTACCTAGAGCTGACCCCTCTGGCTGACGGCCTGCCTTTCAGCCATCCCAGCCCCCTCCTTAGAGAGCACCCACACTCCCCCACCAGCTTCCAGATGAATGTGTGTAGCTCCAGAACACATACAAGTCCCCGGAGGAACTCTCAGCGATTACGACACAGTCCCCTCACATTCACTTGAGGAGCTAATTTCATTAAGAGGAAACTGCAGGACCCTTCCCCAGGGAGAGGGAGGTGGGGGAGAGATGTAGTCTCCAGAATCAAAGGAAGTACAGGGAAAAGGGAAATCAAAACCCTTGCAAAAACTACCCTCAGAGCAAACCTGTGGGGTCAGATTACACAAGAGGAAACCAAGAATCCGACAGGTTAAGAAGTAACCCAAGGTCACACAGCCGTGAAATGAAAGACTGCCTGGCTTCCACAGCCATTTTTCTTCTGATACATTATAATGCATTCAATCGTACAAAACTGTGCAAATTAACATTTTTAATGTTTTCTTTGATGTAGCCTTATTCAGCATTGCTATCTTGATGTTTCTAATAAGAACCTGTGAAAGCACATACCTAATGGTGAGCAGTGTATGCTCAATTTCAATTATATTTTTCATTTCTGGATGTTCTACTTGTTTGTATTCAAATTTGTATAGGTTTTTTCTAATTAGTATAGTGTTTCCTGCTCATTTTTTTCAACCTGTTTAACTTTATTAACACTTTAAAGACACTATATCAATATATCCAATTGGTCTTCTATCTGAAACCCTTGGGGGTCTCATTCTTCTGTTTGTTGTTTCTGCTGACTTTCATTCATGGGGACTTGCTGCCTCATCTGTTCTGTAATTGACGGTAAAAAACTTGTGTCAGAATGGCTGGGTTTTACCTATAGGAATCTTTCAGGGCTTGAGCTATGAGTACAGCCCTCCAGAGATGATTCTCATTTGCTTCTGACAGACACGATGGGGTGCTACCAACCCCAAATTACATCAGACTAATTTCACAGCTTGGGGTTTCTTGGGCCACACAGGTAGTACAAATTCAAAGCTGAACTGGGGCTTCCCTGGTGACGCAGTGGTTGAGAGTCCGCCTGCCGATGCAGGGGACACGGGTTCATGCCCCGGTCCGGGAGGATCCCGCATGCCGCAGAGCGGCTGGGCCCGTGAACCATGGCCGCTGGGCCTGCACGTCCGGAGCCTGTGCTCCGCAACGGGAGAGGTCACAACAGCGAGAGGCCGGCGTACCGCAAAAAAAAAAAAAAAGCTGAACTGCATGAACGCAGATCTACAATTACAAATTCTCACAGGAGACACTGCTTCATCCTCCCACCACCAAGCCAAAATCAAAACAGGCAAGTCCCCTGGTGTGTTCCCTTGGCTCTCTGGCAGGTGTCTGCTGACTACCTGTTTTCTGAGGATGGAGCCCGCCTGGAGGGGCTGGTTTTATGCAGGACTCTCACTTCCAACTTCCCATCTGGCAAGGGCCTAAAGTTTGGTCTCCTGGGCCTTGGTAAAAGCCACACTTTCATTCCTGGCTTAAAGTGTGACGTACACTCAGCCTGATTTCTCTTAGACATACCCGAGTATTTCTCAGAGCCTGCCTCTGGTGCCATTTCCTGTAGCTAAATGAACACTAGATACACCTTCCTCTAGTCTCAGGAGCCCAGAGTTCCCAGGGCCCTCAAAGGTAGCAGCTTTAAAAACTGAAATTTTGACTTTACTGCGAAAGAAGAAAAAGCAGCAGCGAGGTTTTAGTGACCTACAAAGACTAATAGTAAGGAAGAAAAGTGCACGACTGCGTGCAGTCAGCAGTTTCTAGGAAGGAGCACCTGAATATTACAAAGAAGGAAGAACAAAGAAGGAAATAGAACAGAGCAGAGTAGATGCGAGAAGAATCTACAACGAATGCAGAAACATTCCTCTGTCTCACTGCATTTTGCTTTGTTATTCCTCATCTGTGGCTCAGCAAAATAAAGTGACACATTTTCAGCCTACACACACACCCCCCAATGTAGGCCTTTAAGTTGGAAGTGCATTGTTAGAGACTACAGTTCAATTTTCTAAAGAAACCACACTGCACCAGACACCTTACATAGGTAGGAACCACTCTAGTTTCCCAAATGCTTTCATAGCCATCACTCACTTCACCCCCAAAAAACCCTCCGAGCTTCATTCTGTAGCTGTTAACAGGCAACTTTCTGATAACTGGTCCTCTGCACATTCTGCCACCTAGCACTCCTTCCTCTCAATAAACATTCACTGATTAATCAATAACACACTCACACACACGTCAAGTATATCTACAGGTCCACAATGCCTTACCCTGGGGCGGGACTCTGACTATTTCAGATTTTAGAAAATAAATCAGGCATACCTGGGCGGTTTGGGCCACACGCTCCAGCCACATGCACTCCCATTTCTGCAGGGACAGGTCTGGCTCTTTGGACTGAGCTGGATGAACAAAGACCATCATCAGCCCCACATCAGCTCAGGGCAGGTTTGCCTCCACAATATGTAAAAACTCCCACCTTTTCAGAGCTTTGAGAATTTCAGAACTGTGAACGAGGGGTTGTGGACCCAGATAAATGAGTTCTCTCTCAAAATGCCTACACTGAAATCCACCAGCCCCATACCTTGGGACTGCAGCTCAGAATGCGCACTCTGGTTCTCGGAAGGGGCAGAAAAGAACAGTGACCAGGAGAGGTGCAAAGCACTGGGATGGGTGATGGCCAGAGAGAGCCTGGCCAGGCCTGGGAGCCTCGAGTTCACAGTGCATCCACGAGAGGAGGAAAAGAGTAGGCACGAAGCTGCAGAACAAGTCAGCAAATGGCTCCAAAAGGCTCTTGGCAAAGTCTCAGGTAGGGCAGGGTCGGCACAGGGTGGGTACGGCAATCAGTAAAGCTGGACCCTAGTCTCAGATTTGTGCCTCATATGTAATGTGAGGCAAAGCTTCAGCTTCCTCTCCTGCAGTGAGAGAGAGCTGGGCCACACCGTTAATTCACCAATGGCAGGACGTAGCCCACTAGTTGATCATGAAATCTGCTGAATGGGCTGTGAGCAGTATCTTTTGGAACAGAACAAACATCAGGTTGGTCCATGTGGTAAGAACAGCCATTATTCCATTAACTTTCGTTTCTGTGATTACATATATACACGTAGGTAGAACAATGTCTTCTATAGATATATGGACATACACACACATAAATATAATCCAGGACAGTACGTACATATACATATATATAATATACACATCACACATACATACACAACATACAATGTGTTTCTTACTGTAGGACGTAGTCTAAAATCTTTCAAATGTACTGTGCGTTGGGCTGCATCCCCCAGGCCTGCAAGACCTGTACTTGCCCAGCTTCAAGACTGAAGAAAGAGCCTGGAGTCAGTGACCAAGACATCAGTTGTTTAATGGATGGGGGACCTTACACATCTGCCGCAAGGTCCTGGAGCGACACCCCACCACGTGCGACAGAAGGCAGAGCAGGACGTGGCTGCAGCCTTCATTCCCAGGGTCAGGGGGAGGTTACCAGTTATATAAGGGTAATGGACATCAGGTTGGCTCACCAGTTACTAGGAAAGCTCTCAGAAAGGCACACCCCTCACCGCCCCTTTGATAAGAATAATCACCAGCTGGGGAAGGGGCAAGCACGTAGGAAGGTCAGTCAGGTGAGTAGGGTGAAGCAAGCACTGGTGGAGCAGGGGATGTAGAGAGTAAGAGAACAGTCATCTTGGAAGGCTTGACCATACATTCCCCCCCCCACCTAACCTGCATGACCCTTATTACATCCTTGGTCCACCCATCTTCTGCCATATCCCAGGAGTCAGGTATATAGGGGGCACTGCCACCAGATACCACACACACAATGCCGATAGCAGCAGCCAGAGAGGATCAAGAGTACGATACCTAGTATGCCGGGTACACCCTGTATACCCAGTATGCTCAGAACAGTCATTCGCCAGCACGTGGGCAAATTCCGCAGCCAAGTGCTTACGGGGTCAATGGAGAGGGAGTCAATGGCAAAAGTGCCCTGTCCAGTTATAAGGAAGGTAAGGCCACCCCTGGTTTTCACAAACCCAGAGCCACCCCCATGTGGAAGGCAAGGCCCCGGCTCTAAGAGAAACACTGTTGGCCTAGCCAGGTGTCAGCAGTCACATTAAAAGTCTGAGTGCACTGAAAGTCTGATTAGCAGAACTAGAATTTAATACCCACTGAAACACAGTACTTTTCTCTCTAAAATTACCCTCATGTCCACCAAACAGAGCCAAATCAAGACTAATGTTTGTAAAGTAAGTCTGGTCAATTGACCACATAGGCTCCTCCAAACCGGCTCTCATGGAACTCCTCAGACGGAGCCTCAGGCTGAATTCTCAAAAGGCCTCTCAAGGCCAGGAAAGCCAACAGACTCCACCTGGGTGGATTTCTCTCTTCCAGGGGTTCTCAAAATCTCGAGATTCCTGCATATGCCAGGAGACAGTTTTTCCCATTTGTGCGGCTGGGAACCCAAAAGTCTCTAATTTCTGCCGGAACCAGGCAGAGAGGAAAGGAACATGTTTCAATTCTACCCACAGGTGTGGTTTACCCAACTCCTGTTAAATCATAACCAACTTGAGCAGAAGGGCTTCCCTATATCTGGAAAACAGATCAAAATCAGTAATACTCCAGACAAAAACCAAAAAAGTCATAACCAGATTCAACAGTTCACTCAGTAACAAATCCTTTTGCTAACTTTTAATGAAGCCATTAGGTTTTCCATGAGGATTCTTTAATTTCTTACCCAGTTCAGCAGTATACCCTGAAATTTATCAAAATTTGTCAAAAGCCCTTCTTACGAATCTTCTTGAAGATGAAGCACCTTCGCAAAAGCATCGAAGTACAACCGCTATCTATATATGACAAAAGACTTAAAAAGGCACGGTTAAACACCTGATTACAATGTAATCAATAAAGAGACTTGGTTACAATACCTAGAAAGATGACTGATTATAATCTTAACCCTTAAAAACCTTCATCTCTGGCAAAAACTAAGAAGCAAGTCCTTGGTAACTGTTTGTCATGCCAGCGTTTCCTCTTTGGAAAACTTACGCCTTAGCCTCCCTCCCCTATGAAGACAAAGGTAGGTAAACTTAGACCCACCCAGCAATCCATGTTCCGATAGTTTATCCTATTTGAAATAACCCAGCTAGTCAATGAATTCTCTTCATTTAACTTAGTTTCAAGTTACCAGTATCTACAGAGACCATTATAGACAGACATTCTCAAAACAATTATTCCTAGAGTTTGAAAAGACTTGTCTCATTTTTCTTTACTCTTAGAGATCACGTAGGATTAAAGTTCCTGAGAGCCCAGGTACATCATTTATATCTTAAAGGTACAGAGACATACCAATTCCTTCTAGAAAGCTAGCTTAACCAACTACAAAAGGCTAACTTTGATACAGCAGCAGAACAGTTAGAGGCCACTCTTTAGATCTCCTGGCAGCCCCCATTCATCAAGGGCAGCCACCACAGGGCCCCCCCATACTAGTGGACAGCCAGCGCAGGAATTCCCCTGCAACCTTTGGGCTCCATGGGTTAGTGCAACGAAGCAGGACCCTACGGTCCCTCCCCACCATGTCCTCCACCTGCCTTTTGTCTGTAAAAAAAAAAAAAAAAAAAAAAAAAAAAAACTTTAGCCAAAGAATAAGTTTAATCAGAGAAGTGAAAAAACGCAGAAACAAAGACAGACGTTCAAACAGGACAAAACAATAACAGTTTAGTCCGGAAGCACAGTCAAGGACCTTCGGTTGCTCTTCAAAGGCTATAGATAAATATTCTGAGCCGTATCCTGCGAGCTGTCTTGCAGACGCTGAAACCCCCACCAGGTGGAAGAAGTTAAGTACGTGATGACCAGACCACAGTCAAGACATAAGTGGCCACAATTCTAATTAGCCTCAAGAAAATGGGAACAAACCGACCCTGGAAGGGAAGGTTAACTGTACTTAAAGCAATCAAGATGATGCTGGTCAGGGACTCCCCTGGTGGCTCAATGGTTAAGAATCTGCCTGCCAATGCGGGCGACACGGGTTCGAGCCCTGGCCCGGGAAGATCCCTAAGCCCGCGCGCCACAACTGCTGAGCAACCCCCGCTTGCCGCAACTAGAGAAAGCCCAACAAAGACCCAATGCAGCCAAAAATAAATAAATAAAAAAGATGCTGCTGGTCAGAGCACCGCTCGACCGATTTCAAGAGGACAGTCAGAGCTGACCGTGCTGTTGCCACATGTAGCCCCCTCCCTCTGCCTATAAAAGCTCTTGTCTAGCGGTTGTCAGCGGTGGGAAATCAGTCTTCTGACAGGAGTCTGCCCTCCGAAATAAAGCAAACTTTCCTTTCCACCAACCTTGCCTCCCTACTGGCTTTTGGGCGGCGATCCACCAGACCCCATTTTCGGTAACATCAGTGGACGACCACCCCGCGATCACCCCCGCAACTTCTGGGCCCCACATGGGCGTGGACAGGCCCAACCTTCCACTCCCGGCCTTTCTTTCCCAACACCTCGGCGCTCACGGGAGTTTCCTCGGTCTCTGGGCTGACGCCGCCAATTGTTGGGCTGCACCCCACAGGCCTGCGAGGCCTGGGCTTGCCCGGGCTCAAGACCGAAGAAAGAGCCCGGAGTCAGTGACAGAGACGTCAACGGTTTAATGGCTAGGGCGGAACTTACAAGCAAGGTCCGGGAGCGTCACCTCCACCGTGGGCAGCAGACGGCGGCAGAAAACGGCAGCAAACATCGCTCCTAAGGGGAGAAGGGAAACCTCCCCCTTTTATAGAGGTAATTGACATCAGGTTGGCTCATCAATTACCAGGGAAACTAACAGAGGGGCACGCCCCTCAGTGTTCCTTTGATAAGTTACAGGTGGAGCTGTTCTGACCTAAAGATTAGGACAATCACTAGCTGGGGCTGGGGGCAAGCATGTAGGAAGGTCAGGTGAGTAGGATGTAGGTGAAGCAGGGGATACACAGAAAGCAAGAGAACAGCCATCTTAGGTGACCTGATCATACACTGTGTTAGATGATCTCCTGTAAATCTTTTCAGAACAAATATCCTCTGAATTATTTTTCTAGTGTTACATAATCCAGGCATTCTGTATTAAGTCATTCCTGACTGGAAATTAAGAAAAGGTTTCGCTAAACCCTCTGTTTTTCAAGATATGCTTTGAAGGTTAGGACTCGATTTCTAATTTTGTCTCTGCTGCTCACTCACTATGACCCCTGGGCACATACCTAACCTCTGGGTCTTGGTTTCCCCATCTGTGAGATGCAGAGTTTGACCATCACAGACCCCTGAGGAGCAACTGCTTACGTAAAATGGGAGAAATAATGGCACGTAGGTCACGGGGTGGTGGTTGAGGATCACATGAGGTTAACACTTAGAACAGCACCTCCAGGTGCGTGGGAAGCAGCATGCAATCTTGCTTTTAACATTAGATTATGATTACATTCCACATTTGGTTTCAAAGCCAACATAAAATGCACATGCAGCTTGCCCCTTTGTACTTGGAGCGAACGGCTGTTTCCATGAGCCCTGAGATGCCGGCCACTGCAGGGCCTAGGACTGGAGACCATAACCACCACCCTTTTTCCTGCCTTGTCGCAGCCCTTGGAAAGCTCAGCTCATCCCCATCATAAATTACAACCAGAACTCTGTGTTTGTTACCCAGCTTCCTGGGAGACGGGCAGTGACATAGCAAAGGTATTACTTTGGGTAAATATTTCTCTAAACCTCATTGTTGCCACCACCACTGCTCAGAGGCAGGGGGCCCAGCTCCGCAGCAGGCCCTACTCATCCTAATCCAAGGGAGCCCGGGATGGAGCAGGCTTCATCGTCTCCCCAACACTGAGCAAAGGACCGCACTAAGAGCAAGCGCCAGAATTAGGCACTGGGGGCAGCGAGGGCACCTTACACTGGGCTCTCAAGGAACCAGCAATCTCCCTCCCTGAAACAGAGCTATTGCAGCAAGCAGGGGATCGTCTTTACAGCACTTAGTACTTGGATCAGCCAGCCACCACGTTACAATTCCACCCCCAAGGCCATAGTGGGCATCCCATCCCACCTCCCCTCAGCACAGGAATCTCGGTGCACCTTTCCTGACGGATGGAAGCCTGTCTCCTGTGTGCTTTTCCAAGTCCCAGACAGCTACGTGAAAGGCTCCCCCAGGCCCTTTCACTGCACCGGTAGGGAAACGGGGGTTATTCTACCCAATATACAGCTGAGAAAACTGAGGCCTAGTCCATGGGCCTAAAGCACTGGTTCTTAATCCCGGTCGCACATGAGAATCACCTGGGGTGTTTCCGACGTTCCCAACATCCCTGCCACACCGAGATGCTCTTCCTGACCCAGGTGTTTCCTCTTTTTAATCTTCCCAAGTTTTACCAGCATGCAGCTGGGGCTGACAGCCTGTGCTCCTGGTTATCAATCTCATAAGTGCTTCAGAGCCACCTGGAGGGATGGTTAACACGCCACCCTGGCCCCACCCCAGGGGTTCTCATTCCCCAGCTCTGGAGGGGAGCCTGAGGATTTCCATTTCTAACAGGTGAGGGCTGACGCTGCTGGTCCAGGAAAGAATCAGTGCTTCCCGGGGACCCAGGGACAGAAGCAGAACTTTGAGAACCAGGCTCAAGGCCCATAATAGCCTGAGTTTTCCCAGCAGTAGATTGGGAAGAGTGGCTCCTGGCTTAAGGAGCACTGGTCTAGAACAGGGCTCCTCCAATTTCCATGCCCACAGCTGAGCACCTTGTTAAAAATCAGAGGGGGGAGTTTCCCACAACGAATTCTGGTCTGAAGTGCCAGGTTCGAGGCCTCTGCACAAAACAGCCTGTGAGCAAGTGGAACTAGATGAATCACAAAAGAAAAGAAAAAGAAATCTATGAAATGGAGCCTCACAGAGCTGTTTCACTGCTGCAACATCTAAAGATGTCTTTTCCCTCTGCCTAGTGTGGAAACGGAACTAACTGTGAAGAAGTCGTGTGGCTGACAGGGTCTTGGTTGTCTGGCTGGGTGTCAGGCCTGAGCCTCTGAGGTGGGAGAGCCGAGTTCAGGACACTGGTCCACCAGAGACCTCCCAGCCCCACGTAACATCAATCGGCAAGGGCTCTCCCAGAGATCTCCACCTCAACACTAAGACCCAGCTCCACTCAACGACCAGCAAGCTACAGTGCTGGACACCCTATGCCAAACAACTGGCAAGACAGGAATACAACACCACCCATTAGCAGAGAGGCTGCCTAAAATCAAAATAAGTGCACAGACACCCCAAAACACACCAGTGGATGCGGTCCTGCCCACCAGAATGACAAGATCCAGCCTCATCCACCAGAACACAGGCACCAGTCCCCTCTACCCAGGAAGCCTACACAACCCACTGAATCAACCTCACCCACTGGGGGCAGAGACCAAAAACAATAGGAACTACATATCTGCAGCCTGCAAAAAGGAGACCACAAACACAGTAAGTTAAGCAAAATGAGAAGACAGAGAAACACACAGCAGATGAAGGAGCAAAGTAAAAACCCACCAGACCTAACAAATGAAGAGGAAATAGACACTCTACCTGAAAAAGATTTCAGAGTAATGATAGTAAAGATGACCCAAAATCTTGGAAGTAGAATGGAGAAAATACAAGAAACGTTTAACAAGGACCTAGAAGAACTAAAGAGCAAACAAACAATGATGAACAACACAATAAATGAAATTTTAAATTCTCTGGAAGGAATCAATAGCAGAATAACTGAGGCAGAAGAACGGATAAGTGACCTGGAAGACAAAATAGTGGAAATAACTACCACAGAGCAGAATAAAGAAAAAAGAATAGAAAGAATTGAGGACAGTCTCAGAGACCTCTGGGACAACATTAAACACACCAACATTAGAATTATAGGGGTCCCAGAAGAAGAAGAGAAAGAGAAAAGGACTGAGAAAATATTTGAAGAGATTATAGTTGAAAACATCCCTAAAATGGGAAAGGAAAGAGTCAATCAAGTCCAGGAAGCACAGACAGTCCCATACAGGTTAAATCCAAGGAGAAACACGCCAAGACACATATTAATCAAACTGTCAAAAATTAAATAAGGGGCTTCCCTGGAGGCGCAGTGGTTGAGAGTCCACCTGCCGACGCAGGGGACGCGGGTTCGTGCCCCAGTCCGGGAAGATCCCACATGCCACGGAGCGGCTAGGCCCATGAGCCGTGGCTTCTGAGCCTGCGTGTCTGGAGCCTGTGCTCCGCAATGGGAGAGCCCACAACAGTGAGAGGCCCGCGTACCGCAAAAAAAAAAAAAAAAAAAAAA
>RJWK010043657.1:0-18671 GCA_004363435.1 Platanista minor
GGGAGGATGAAGGGTAAGCTGGGACGAAGTGAGAGAGTGGCATGGACATACATACACTACCAAACGTAAAGTAGACAGCTAGTGGGAAGCAGCCGCATAACACAGGGAGATCAGCTCAGTGCTTTGTGACCACCTAGAGGGGTGGGATAGGGAGGGTGGGAGGGAGGGAGACAAAGAGGGAGGAGATATGGGAACATGTGTATATGTATAACTGATTCACTTTGTTATAAAGCAGAAACTAACACACCATTGTAAAGCAATTATACTGCAATAAAGATGTTAAAAAAAAAAAGTCATGGCGATTTAAAAAAAAGAGATGTTATGGGAAAACCCGAACGAACTTTTTGGCCAACATAGTAATAACTAGGGGCCAAAGAGAGCTCTTAATCTAAAAAAGTTCTGAAAATAAAAACTATCTGTCAAAACGAAAAAGCATTAGGCTGTCAAATGATCAGCACCTTGGACTGCCAAACCAAAAGAGCTACCCAAATGGAACTCCTCCAGGGCAGCCAGTTCCTAGGGGTCAGCAGCCATCCATGTCCACTGCGCATGCTTGGACCCAGGGGGCACCCTGGTGCTAAGTGCCCCCATCATTGGGAGAGAAATTCAGAGAAAGCAGGACAAACATGGCCTCTTGATTCTTTATCAATTCTGTGGCAGAGAGGATGGTGGCAAATATCCAGAAACTGTAAAAGGCTTAAATGTACGTGTTTCCCATCCCTTCTCCAGCAGCCCATCCCCATGCCTGCCACACCATGGCAGCTGCCTTCTGAGGCCAGCAACCTCACCTGCCAGGAGCGGTGGACACCAAGGACACTAGATGGACACCGAGTGAATGAGCACGGACTCTACAGGACAATTTCCAAACTCTGCTTAAACACGACTCCTGAATGCAAATAGGAAACCAAATGACTAAGCACTTGGGTTACTAATAGAAAACGTAAAATAGAAAGAAGGCCACAGAGATTATCTGTTTATTCATGAACAAACAGTTCCACAGAAGGGTCATTGCTACGTGCTTACTCTTCAGCAGAGTAATAGACGCCACTACACTGCTCAGAGATTTGCTTATTTCTCAATTAACTCAAAGTAAAAAAAAAAAAAAAAGGAAAAGAAATTTCTTATAATTTTTTCAGAAAGAAAAGAGCATGGGTAGATATTTATTTTGTTTTCTTTTTTATTTCCTAAATAAGATCATAACTCTTGCCTTATCCCCAACTTGAAATGAAATGTGGAAAAGCTCTACCTGCCAGTATTTCAACACTGACTTGTTTTCTGCCAAGAACCACAAAAAGAATTCAACAGCGTGTGCCTGTGTTGCCAGGAATAATGTTAGTTTATCTGAAAATTGTTCCCTTCTGCACATCTCTATGACCCAGGTTCTAATTTTGTTATGGCAAGAATCAGCTCTTTGTGGTTAAGAGAGGGAATCAATTATTGTGTTTCTCTGCTGGGTAGCTAAGCCCAGAATGTGGTAGACCAGTTAGAGAAATGTGAGTATTATATTCCTGAATTTTTTTTTATTGTGTGCTATGGTTTGACACTTTTTTTCCAGTGTCTGGCAAGCTGCTGAACTTGTCAAAGGTTCTCAGTGAAAGCTTGGTTGATTTACTGTAGAATGTGTTCCAAGAAAGCACATGGTAGCATTTATGGAGTGAAATTCACATTTGGGAGAGTGCCACACAGCGTTCCAAGGTCTCTCTTCTTTCTTATCTTTTTTGAGGTATATCATTTTTTTCCAGTAAATGATTTTGGATGTCAAAGAACCTCAGAACCAAAAGGGAACTTAGAAATCACCCAGTCTACATCTTTCCCCAACGACATCGCATAAATTCCTACACACAACAAATATGTATTGAACATCTTCCACGCTACATACCAGTCAACATATGTGACTCTGCAGCACCCATTTCAGTACCTTCCAACAAAAGCATTTTCACAGCCCTTTAAAAACACTCACGAAGCATCCCATCCAATTAGTTCTAAGCGTTAGAATAACCTCCTAATTTTGAGCCTAAATTTGTTTCCCTGTAACTGCCACTCATGGGTTCTAAGTCTTCCTGCTTTAGTGGGACGATCCTTCAAAGCTCACATCCGCTTTTCCAGGCTGTGAAACCTAGGGTATTGCAAACCGTCCTCACGCGCTGCTGGCTGTGGTTTCCAAACCTTCATCAGTTTAGCTGCTGTCATCTGAAAGGCCCGCAGTCGGTCAACATCGTTTTTAAAGTAACTAATTTAACCTAATAGCTACTTCAAGTAAGGTGGCCCCAAAAAACCATGTGAAAGGGGTCAAGTACCTTTCTCTTGACCATAATATGATGAATTTTACAATCTGCTATATGTAAGTGGTGTGTTTCTTCATCCTGTTCTTCAAAGTTCTGGCTTATCCTTATGTTTTATCAAATTTTTTTTTCTCAATTTGTTCAGAGTTCATATTGAGAAATTAGTTTTATTGCATTATAAATTCTATACCAAGTGACCAGAAGAGCAGTAAATGGAAAATGAGCAAAATTTTAAATTTTATTCCTGGAACTACACTTCTTCTTTGAGTCTTTGGTGAAAAAACTGGTTTGGCAGAAACAGATGGAATTGAAGCTGGAAGAGCCAGTTTGATTCCCAGTCCTACCCCTTACCCTCGAAGCTCCCTGATCTAAGTCTCCCTGAGCACATTTCTTCATTCACAAGGGACTAATGATTCCTGCTTCATAGACTTATTATGAAAATGGAAAGGCAATTTACATGTAAAACACTCAGCATAAGGCCTACAACTAATAAAATAACTCCCAATATGTGCTTGTTTTCCCTTCCTAGTCTTTACTCTGGAACACCAAAAAATCATTTACTATAAGCAACATTCTACCATCTTAGGGAACAAAGTTACATATTTATGTGCATCACTGACTGTAAAACGGCCCACACACCTTGCTCTTTTTCATTGTGTATGGACGCCAGATTTCCTCCAAATCCTATGCAAGCTTTTCGTGCCTCTTGCCAATTTTTTCTTTCTTCTTCAACAAATCCAAAGATTTTGAAACACTCGGATGGAAGGAGAAAAAAAATCATAGGGATTACATAAAGATAACAGTATTTGCTCTAAAGAAATCAAAATGATCCATGAAGATTAGAGCTAAATATACATTTGCTCACAACCAAATAGAAATGCAAAAAATTCTTAGTTGTATTACCCATCAGCTTTCTTTGCAAAGTTTTTTCTCCCTTGGGACAAAGGGCACAACTATTTGGGTAATATCATCAAGTCTACTGTCAATTCCCACAGGGAATTTAACATGTAATTTCCACATATTCTTGCCTAAAATTTTTTACAGTGATGAGGCAAGCAAACATTAACTTGAAGCTGAAAGATTTGCATTGCCACTCTCCATACTAGTCAGTGACATGACTACAACTAAGTTTTCTTAGTACCTTGTAATTATAAAAATTCCAACCTTCCTTACAACCTCCTGGGGCTGAAGGTGTGGTAGGGAGAGCCGTGGCATTGATACTACTGTTATGGCGTTGACAAATGAAGGCATTTGGAGAACCACAGTTAATGTCATTCCAGAACCCTGACAAAGAAACAAAGAACAGAATAGTTAAATTAGATTTACACGCTTAAAAACACTGTTTTGTAAAAAAACTTTTTTAAAAAAACTTTTTTTTTAAAAACACCTTTGTACTGAAGTACAGCTGATGTACAATGTTGTGTTAGTTTGGGGTGTAAAGCACAGTGACTCAGTTATATATATCAAATTCTTTTCCATTATAGGTTATTACAAGATATTGAATACAGTTTTCTGTACCATACAGTAGGTCCTTGTGGTTTATCTATTTTATATATAGGAGTTAAAAACACTTTTTAAAATGTGTTTAGTTTATAATAGCCAAGACATGGAAGCAACCTAAATGTCCAACAGAGGAACGGATAAAGGAGTTGTGGTACATATATACAATGGACTATTGCTCAGCCATGAAAAAGAATAAAATAATGCCATTTGCAGCAACCTGGATGGACCTAGAGACTGTCATACTGACTAAAATAAGTCAGGCAGAGAAAGAGAAATATCATATGATACTGCTTATATGCAGAATCTAAAAAAAAAATGATACAAATGAACTTATTTACAAAACAGAAACAGACTCACAGACTTAGAAAATGAACTTATGGTTACCAGGGGGGGAAGGGGGAGGGGAATAGTTAGGGAGTTTGGTATTGACATGTACACACTGCTATATTTAAAATAAATAACCAACAAGGAAAAAAAAGATAATAAAAAGCTTACCCTTCAAAAAATAAATAAATTTTAAAAATGTGTTTATATTTTATAAGGATTCTCAAAAATGGTTTATACTACAAACATCATTTTTACACAAGAGACAAGAAAGATCTATGTGATACCCTTTTGCGCTTTCACTTAAACCAATAATAGTTCAATTTCATAGAGAGTTTACTATGAGCAAAGCATATACTAGATGTTGCAGGTTATTATCTAAATAGCCAGTAATTGTTAATAATAATAATGTAATAAACTTTATATATGAAGCATTTGCTTAGTGTTTTAGATGTATTATCTCAATCTTTTCGACAACTGATACATTCTGTTATTATTCCCATTTTACAGATAAAGACATAGAGATAAAGGAGATAAACATTCTGGATATTTTCCTCATTCAGAACATGAAAAAATGTTTCATAAAATGAGAAGAAGTGAGAAGATTGTGTCATTTAATTAGAGTAAATGTTAAGCATCCATTCTCCTTACAAATTGAACAGTTATGTTGCTAAAATTAGAATTCTCCTTCATTTTCTCTCCTTTTCTTGTCTGATTTAAGCACACAACTTGCTACTTTTAGCCTAAGGATGTAGCAAATGACACATCACACCACAAGGCAGATTCAAGAAGATTGTGATCTTGTCTACCTGAATTTGAATACATGGTTACACAGTTTTCATCATCATTTGCAAAATTGGGTTCACCTGTGGCCCAAGCCACATAATCCACTTTGCTTCCGTCCATCCAACTGGAAAAGAAAATTCAGCCGTTTAGCAAAAATCCAATCAGAAGAGTTGGCTACAGCCTAGTGGTGGGAACAGGCAAGTCAATCAAGATGAGGACAGCACAGCATCCGAAGCAAAGAGAAGAGAGGTTTCTAGAGAGAGCAGCAGGAAACCCCCAAAGGTCATCGGTGCTCCCCAGGGCACTGAGATCTCCTGTAGTAATTGGATGCCTGGCTAGTCTGCCTTGTTTTCCCTCCCTGGAAGAAGTACTTTTAGTCTTGATGTGAGAGAAGAAATGGAGATCCCAGTTACCCTGGAAGTGGACCAGAAGTAAACATCCTCTCATAGGACTTCTTAGGCATGAGTCCCACAAAACAAAACCACCCACAGAGAGACGGAGAATACAGAGTTTCTCACTGGGCCTCTTCTCTGATTTTCATGTTTACTCTGGTTTCTCCTAAGGTAGGTGAGCCAATACTCATTTTCATAAATTCGGGGGCCGTTCGTCAGCTGGAAGGAGACCAAGGAGATCATCGAATTCGACCCTCTCATTTGGAGGATGGTTAAAATGGATGCTTGTCCAAAGGAGCATCAAACATTTCTGATCTTTAAAAATAATGAGTGCGTTTGGGTCTTTCTTGCCAAAAATGGCAATAGCGGTCACATGGAACGTATGTGGTTAATACATCTACGCAGGAGCCAGGAAGACATACTTGCTCTTCAAACTTAGAAGAACGTGGGTGCTAATGAACAAGGAAAGAAACCCCCCAAAATGTACTAATTTCCTCCCTCCTGCAGCTTTTGCTGGCCCCTGAACCTAATGAAAAACAGTATAGTCATTCCTTTGGAGGGAAAGCATTTCAGGCAGTTGAAAGAATACTTCAAAGCAGTGCTCCAAAAGCAGCAAAAGGGGCAACATGAAAGGCCCCTTTGGCTCTAGGCACCAAGGACAGTCCAAAGGGGAATAACTTTTCAAACAAATTCAATATTCGTATCTGTATAATGCATCTTCCTAGCAGACGATTTACTAACAGTTGATGACCTCCTGAAACAAAGAGAGGTGATATTTTGCAAGACTCAATCAGAGTCTAAGTTGTTTGAGATTTATAATGTTGAAATATTTAACAGGATTTTTAAAAATTGGTTTTTGTTTTTAAGCTGCTTTGTAGATTGAGAGCCCAGCAGGATTTTTTTTTTACATTCAGCAGAACCAAAGTCTGAAAATCACTTTTTGTTGCTCATCAGAGCATTGTCCCAAGCAAAGTTGTTTCATTTTGATTTACTTACATAAATTTTTTATCCAAGCTGATCAATAAACCAATAAAATATGCTGGCTGTGCATCATTCCTGTTTACCTAGAACATGGAAGTTTACATATAGTTCAATCTGTACTTATATGATAAGCCCAATTCTTAAATAAAACCTACAGATTAATGAGGCAGGCTATTTGGGGACTTTTCTAAGGAGGCATTCAGACAGAAACTTTGCTGTATATTCAATGGTTTTCATAGAAATAAAAGGAAAAATATGCACATTATATAACAACCTACATTTATATAGCAAATACCTTCAGACATTCTCTGTAACATCAGATGCCATTAGTAATTAGACACTATTAAAGACATTCTTTAAAATAAAGTAGCCATTTGGGATTATGTGTCTAAGGAAAGATTTCTCCACCCACATATATACTGGTGCAATATTATGAAATATCCTGAGAATTTCAAACTATGGTATATCTACGAAGATGGAGATAAGTCATGCTACACTCCAATACCTTTGTGATCAAATGAATTTTTATTCTTTTGTTGAACTTATTTTTTTCCTTCTCTCCCTCTTACCTCCTTTCTGGAAAACAATAAAGATGCCATGAAGATTTTTAAAGAGAAAGATCAAGCCAAGGACGCTTGGAAAAAAACCAATTATACCTTCACTGTTAGCTATCAATTTTGGTACAACCAAAAAAGAGTTTTATATGAATAATCAAGCTGTACTACCTATTAACCAAGAATCTGGTTAAGATTAAGACATAAATTATAATCAACTTGCACTAAACACAAAGGGTCCAGGATTGATATATAACAACTAGTTAAGAATGATAATCTTTGAAAATCAAATTAGTGAACTCAAAGCCATCAAGTCTGAATTCTCCCAAAGCCCAGGCTAAACACTGTTTCTGGGTTCTCTGATTCTCCACTGAATACTCCAGCAATCAGGTCATTCACTTCTGCGATGGCCAATACCCAGCACCCCTGCCCTGACACTCACATCTTTACCCCTGACCTTAGGAGGTTCAAATTCAGCACATAATTGGAAATTGCACCATGGGGTAGCAATTGTAGACATTGTCTTTGCTTAGCACATGTCACTGTTCCATTCTTAAATTAATCATATTCTTACATATTTCCATAGAAACTTCTTTTCGCTTTCACTTCGGATAGAAACAAGATCACCAAAATTCCTCTTGCAAAATTCTCGTGCCTTGTCCATGGTTTCCTTCTCTTTGCTAAAATAATACTGATAGTCTTTGTAAATAGCCCACCCATCGTCAGTGACTGGTGGATCTGAAAAATTAGTGAAAAAAAGGTGATGAATTTTATTTAGACAAATTCAAGAATCTGCTATGTATGCTACACAAAAGTGAAAAGAGCAGAGTAGCCCTATCAGAGGTATCTGCAACTCTGAGAGCTCAGAAGGAGAAGGGTGTTGATGCCAATACAGACTGAATCACCTAAATCCAAATATCTACTTTCCACTAACTCTGTAAAAACTAGTTACTTTTCTTCTCAGTTAAGTTCCATGGATCATTATTGGGTAAAAGAATCCCCAATGTTACATTCATCAATAGGAGCTGGAATGATTGACATACATGCACCCATGATGTTTTAGGTTCAAAGAGTGGAAACTGTGAGAAAGCAGCTTTCATCTTAATCTAACAAAGAACTTGTAAAAGATGGACTTGGGTGCTTCAATGTGTAATTGAAGAACCAAGGAATTCAGGTACCAGGAGGGCTCGGAAGGCTTTTTCCCAACTGTGGAATTCTATGGTTCTGTGCTATAGTAGGCTGAGTAAAAGCCCCAAAAATGCCCAGGTCTTAATCTCTGGAATCTGTGACTGTTATACAGAAAAACGTACTTTGTAGACATGATTAAGTTAAGAACCTTCATATGGAGAGATTACCCTAAATTATCTGGGTGGGCCCTAAATGTAAATCATAAGTATCCTTACAGAGGGAGATGTGAGTACAGAAGAAGGTGGTGATGTGACAAACAAAGGAAGATGCTACACTGCTGGTTTTGAAGATAAAAGGAGGGGCCATGAACCAACAAATGCAAGGAATGCAGCTCTAGAGAAGCTTGTGACAAGGAAGTAGTTTCACCCTTAGAGGCTCTGGAGGGAGCACGGTCCTGCCTATCCCTTGATTTCAGCCCAGGGAAACTGAGTTCACATGTCTGACCTCCAGAACTGTAAGGGAATAAATGTGTGTAGTTTTATGCCACCAAGTTTGTGGTAATTTGTTACAGCAGCCATAGGAAACTAATACATGAGGGCCTTGGATTTGATTCATGAAAGCTGAGAAGTGATATCAACACGCCTTATGTTTGTGCATATGGAAGTATCTGTCTGTAGGAGTAGATCCAAACTTTCACGAGATTCTCAAAGATATTAAGAACCTCTTCCCTCCACCTTCCTAGGGTAAGGTTTTCTGTTTGTTTGTTTGTTTTTGTTTTTGTTTGTTTGTTTTTCCATTGAGAAAAGAAAGAGGGAAAAAAGGAATCTCTTTTCTATTTCTATCAATATAGAAATCAGGAAAAAAGGAAACACCTACTGTCTTGAGGAGCTGGGGTTGGCTCAGGCTTTGGTGTTTGTCCTGGAAAACAAAAGAAAATTAGATATAAACTGTGCTTGAACATGTGCTATTACATATCCTTCTTGTCTCACTATTTTCACAAGTCAATATAGCTGAAAACTTAACTGTTCTCTCTTTCCTTTCCTCCCTCCCAATCTTCAATTCTCCTTTCAGTTGGTGGGGAAGAAGAATAAAGAGAAACAGAATTAGGAGTTAAGAGTTAAACAGATCAGGTCCAAAAATAGCACCAGAAATTGCAAGACAGTTTTTTAGGCCCAGAAAGTAACATCATAAAGAAGAAAGAAAAGAACATGAGTTTTGGAATCAGAAAGTCTAAGTTCAAATCCCAGTTTGGGGTTTAAATGTCTTACCCTTAACTTTCTCAACTGCAAAAAAGAGTTAGTCGCATACGTAAAGGGATGGGGTAAAATATGAGAGTGACTTGTATTTAGAAAGTGCTCAATAGATGTTAGTTTTACAGTGGTGCATCTTATAATGAGCTGTGAAAGTACTTAAATTTTCATTATTTGAAACCATTAAATACGAACTATTTATTTACAAAATATAGTTTCTTCAAAAAACTTATTCTTGGGGCCTCCCTGGTGGCACAGTGATTAAGAATCCACCTGCCAATGCACGGGACACGGGTTCGAGCCCTGGTCTGGGAAGATCCCACATGCCGCAGAGCAACTAAGCCTGTGCGCCACAACTACTGAGCCTGCGCTCTAGAACCCGCGAGCCACAACTACTGAAGCCCACGTGCCACAACTACTGAAGCCCGAGTGCCTAGAGCCCACGCTCCTCAACAAGAGAAGCCACCGCAATGAGAAGCCCACGCACTGCAACGAAGAGTAGCCCCCGCTCGCTGCAACTAGAGAAAGCCCGCCTGCAGCAACGAAGACCCAACGCAGCCAAAAATAAATTAAAAAGAAAAAAAAAACTTATTCTTACTAAATGTTTGTTTTATGAAACATTACATAAAATGTTTTTCTTTCCAAGTACTTACTAATACTTGGACTTTGCTGGAATCCGATAAAAGGACTTAAGTTACTTAGCTTTTGGTTTAATGAATTTAACATGTGTAAGAACAGAGCTTCTAATAATACAAAAGGAAATTAGTCTTTGGTAGCTAAGAGACTTTTAAAGAAAAACTGGCCATTATTTATTCCTCCATTCTGAAAACATTGTAAACAGTCCTCTAAGCAAGAGTAAGGAAAATAAGCAGACAGACAGCAGGAGAGCGACACAGTATCTTTAGCGATGGAGCTGGAACAGTAGCCAAGGATCCCCGACAACAGGGGGCGACGTGGTTCCATTTATCTGTCCACAGAGGAGGAAGTGCTACATATTTTGGTTCAAGGGTGGACCTGTTTGTTTATCTGAAAAGAATCTGACTTGGACATGTGGAACTTTCTGAGTCACAAATCATGACAGATAAGTATGCATTGATCATTTGGGGCCATCAATAACATGGTGGGTCTTACAGCATCAGGAGCCTCAATATGGTGCCAGTTCTTTGATTGAACATTTCCTGGAGAAATCCATAAGCAGCATATTCAGACTGAGGGAAACTTTCACCTACTGGATGACTAACGTGGGTCAGAGGGTGGAAATGCCCAAACAGAAACTGCACCCTCATTACTCTGCTTACAGAGTAGAACACCTACCCACTCCCATGCCTATAGGACCTGAGCAGGAACCACAGCTCGTGGGAATTATTTTGGAGGACGTGACTCTGGTCCAGGATTCCCGGGTGGCCTTTTGATCTTCTGTTCCTTTGGAACATTTATCTGTGCTCAGCAACTTCATTCTTATCCTGTGAAATGATGGCCCCTGCCAATTCCCTTATTTTGTTATTTTGTTTGTTTGGTTCCACAGATAAAGGGAAGATATTGGGATCACTGGAGGTTAGTTCTCCAATCTGAGATATAAAGGAGAGGACAGATCATCATACCTTTTCGTATCTGGCAAATCCAGTTGTTAAGATGTTCACAGTTAATATCGTTCCAGGACATACCAGGGTCACCTTTCAACTCACCACAATACTCAACATTTTGATAATTATTAGGTTCTCCATAAGCCCAATTTTCATATGAAACCTATGTTAGAAACATTACATTACAACCATTAGCCATTTTTATCAGGCCAATGCCAACCAACCATCCAAAGACAAAAGGAAAGATGTTTACATTTCTTAATCGCTTCAGTTTTTTTTCACAATAGGTTTACTTTGCAAACAAGTTTTATGAACACAGCTGGGAAAGAAATAGCTTTCATTACATGGAAACTTTTGAAGTCAAATAGAGCATGCTATTAAGTATTATAAATTTTTCTTTCCCACTTATTAAATAGAATGGATCCAGGGCCATGAAAGTGGGATTTGTATACAGGAAAAACCTGGCATAAAGTTCCACTTCTCAGTATTGGGAGTTCCTCAATTTATAACTCGTTCTTAAGGGATAATATTTCATTGTGATACTGGAAACTTTCTTTTTACTAGAGGGGTAGGAGAGAGAAATATAATTAGTTCTCCTTACAAAAGAAAAGACTTATGAAATGTTACTAAGGAAGCTACCAAACGTTGCCAAAGTGAACAGTGGAAATAAATGGAGGGCTGGGATTAGGTCCTCTACGGAGTCCTCGGAGTGGAATCATAGCCCACAAGGTTTTAGAATAAGCATCATGATCTATTTTCCAGAGATCTAAATATAAAAATCCATGTTATCAATGGAGCCATCAAGTAATCCACCCTACCGAGCACCTTGAAAAGTTGCTGATGGGTTGGCACAGGAGGTAGAACTGAAAGTACACAAAATCACTTCCTGTGATGACGGCCAGCACGTGCCACAGCCTCTCACTTCCCCGTTCCTGAGAATGGAGAAGTCTGACAAAGCCTAATGGTTTCTAATGGAATATCAAAAGTTGTTTCCATACCTCCCAGTCTATAAGAGGTCATAAAACACTCAATTTTTAAGAAGTTTAGCTACTTGCATACCAATTTGGCATTAGAGAATGAAGACATTATTTTATATCAGTTAGAGGAATGAGTTTCCTAATTTTTTTTCATCCAGTCCACCATGTCCCACCTTGGGTGAACAGGAGAACTGTGCTGGGACAGGGGCAGAATAATGGTCCTAAAATAGCATTCATTTTGCATAGAAAAAGGTCTCTAGCTCTCATAATAACCCATCTTACCAAAAATTTGGAGTAAGCCAAAAGGTTAATATCAAAATAAATACATGATATAGTAAGAAAGTGATCTGTTAAGTCAAATTACTCACAGGAGATCCATCACTCCAAGTAAAGCCCTCAGAAGGACTTCCATATGTCAGTCCCAACCAAAACAGTTCATGGTAGCTTCCACTAGCTCTGCAACATACAAGATATAAAGGTAGCTTATGAACAAAGTTTGGTTACCTATGAGTCCTAATCAAATTTGAAAATGACCCCCAAAACATAAATTAGTTAGTACACAGGTAAAGGGATTCAATGACTAAATGTAAGCTTTATGCAACAGTTGTGCATCTTGGTACAACCTGTAAATATCCTAAAAGCAAGCTGCTGTTTGAAAGAATTGTAAAGCATTGGAAGGTACTCATTCATTTATTCATTTAACAGTATGTACTGAGTGTCTTATACGTTTATAGAGCAATTCATCACAGGATTTATATCTATAAAATTAAAGCATTTAGAAGTGAAACTAGATCAAAAAGTGCCCACGGATTCAGGATATGATATATGTATCCAAAGCAGCATAAGGAGCCAACAATCTTGGAAATATGAGAATTTTCTCAACATCATTAACACCCAACGGGTCAAAAAAAGGAGTATTGTATAGAAAAGCTACTTACGTTATTAATCGCCATATTGTTTGCTGTTCCTCCTTATTATTGATACTAGCTAGATCTCCACCCAGAGCTCTACAAAAATCTCGAGATTCAAACCATGTTTTCTTCTCATGTTTTCCTTTTGTAAACAGCTAAAGGTGATACAGATTCAGAATTTATTTTACACTTCATAGCTTATCAAACCAAGAGAAATAATCTACTTTTGATGAGATTTCATTTATAGAAAAGCAAGACATTACAATGACCCCAAACAATGTAATTCTCTTGGCTGAAAATCAATTTGTGAGTGAATATTTGGGTAACAAAATTTGGGGCATGATTTTGTTGAGAAAAACCTTAGAAAATGAACTTATTTATAGCACCTGGGGAAGTCAGATTAAAAGCTTTAGGCGTATGGGTTTGGCATACAGCTTCATGTAGAAGATAGGATTAATTTGGTTAAGTGTAAAAAGTGGCATTAAGATGGAAGAGAATGAAAAGAAACTTGATACAGAGAAAGTAAACATGAATTAAAAAAATTTAAGGGTAATAACCTCCCTAAGATTGCACCACAGTTTGTTTTCCTGTTTAGCTTAAACAATGAATAACCCGGCAGCCTTCCAACACTTTGTTGTTATGTTCTTAAAACTGCCTTTTCCTTTTTCCTTATGGATGTATATTTTAACAACGATTGGAGAATGTGTCATGACCAACACTTATCAGGGAGAGCATCTAAAAAGATGGGATATAAGCTAAACTAAAGCTAAGATTTATAGAATTTAGAGAATATGTCATATTATCCACAGTGATCGTATGCGAAATATCCATCAGGATGCAAACAGTAAAGGAGTTCATTGTATCCACCAACTTTTACAATTTTCATTCATTATTTCTCATGAGACATGGCCCCCACCATTGCAGGCTTGTAGAAAAAGGGATTTGCTTCCAGTTGACTATGGTTGCCCAGTTGTCATAGAGCAACCCAAGGCAATCTTCACCTTGACCTTACTTGAGTTATCTGGATACAGGTAACTTGAGCAACTTTCCACTGCAGTAATTCTCAAGACTCCTGTGAATATCTCAAGTTGTTAGATGGTGATATAAGATTTTATTTCCTTAAATCAATTTACTAACAGCTGAATTTTATTACTAATTCTCACATCTTAATATGTACAAAGATGGTCTATATGTTTTCAAACAAACCCTACCCCAAGCACCTCTAAAACCATAATTTCTAGGGAAGCACATATTTGGATTCGTTGAACATCCACCTGGATAACATCTTCTGGAACCCCTGGTTCACTTCCCAGCTCTGGAGAATTCTGCTCCTTCTCTCAAAAATTCTGCAACTAGTCTCCATAGCCTGCCACCCTCAGGCGAATGGCTGTGCATAGGCCGAACCTGGCCTTTGAGCAATAACTCAAAAGTTTCCAGGGGCAGCAATCAAATACCTGATTGGCTTTGTATTAGTCCTCAATCCATTTGTAAAATCCTCTCCTGTCTTGGCTCAATATGTTCCCTTCTATGTAAATTATGCTTTTAGCTTTGACTGGCTAATCTGGATTGAACAGCTAATGAGTCTCTGTTACTGCTAAGTAGAAGTTACCAGCTCAACTAGCCCTTGAGTTAGGGGAGACTAAACAACCTCATTCTGACACATGTTAGTAACTCAGGTTCTTCATCAGCTTTGCCTAACTGTCTTACAAAACATGCCAGGGCCATATGCCTCAAAGGGCTGAACAAAAGAAGTCCAGAGAACTGGCCTTTAGAGAATAACGTCATTAAGTGGTAGATAAGTACATTGCTATATTTGGCTAAACCCAAACTTCTCTAGAAAGAATATGATTTACAAGAGAGAAAAAAAACCCCAAATGCTTAATTCATTGGGGTATGGGGTATGTTTTTTGTTTGGGTGAACTTGATTGCATAAGGAGAAAATGGATGGTCCAGTCTAGGAATGTATTGTTTGATAGCAGGATATCAAATTGTCATTTATAGGTCACTGAACGGCCATGTGCCCCTACGGGAAGTCTTTCATCTCCCATCAGGCATAATAATCAGGGGTTAAGTCAGAACAAGGGAGTATTCTCTCTAGAATCCCAGTGTGACATGATCGCAGATTTGTTCATCAGTTCACTTAGCCTAAAGCTTGGGTTCCAAGAACAGAGCTAAAATGGGATGCAACAGGCTAGCATGAGGGGGAGCAGAAATTTTCATTAAGATAAAAAGAAGTGCGAGCTCATACTAGGGCAAGCAAGCATGGGAGAGAGGAAAGACGCCAAGAGCGGGAGGTGAGGAAGGCAAAGCAGGCGAAGAAAGGCTGCCACGAGTTGTGTTTGTGGTATGGGTTGTGTTTGCTGGTCTAAAAGCAACTGGTCCTTAGCAATCCACCCAAGGAGAGCTCTTTACAAACAGTGGATGCCCAAGTCCCCTGCCAGATCAATAAAGTCAGAATTTCTCCAGGTGGAGCCTGGGCATTGGTTTTGTTTCAATTCCTTAGGTGATTCTTTAGGCTGAAGCATATCCCAAATTCTTTAAGAGCTTAGCAATTGAGACTTACCTTGAAACACAAGCTTGTTTTACCGGAGGTGCCCCAATCCTCTGGACATTTGGGTTCCGGGGTGGTTGTAGGCTCTGGTGGGCGAGTCACTCCTTCTGCCCAGTGTTTGCACACAAATTTTGCCTTTTCTTCACATCTCAAGACATCCCACAAGCCCCCTGCAACCCCAGTTCTCATGGCAACACACCCGGCTTTCCGTCCTGCAGGTAACAAAGCAGAATTCACTCAACAAGTGATTGTGAAAGCCAGCTATGTTCACGGAAGACAGTTCAAACCTGAGCCTCAAGCTGTGGGATTGTATCTACATGTGACAAGAAAATGTAGAGGAGAGATCCTGCAGCATTTGGCAATTGATATGTGCTATTTTTGAACCATTATTTACCTTTTATTCATATGGCCTGTATCCCCAGCTGAATTATAATCTCAAATGTCAGGGTTTGGGTAACATTTTGTATTTCTAATATCTGGCAGGGTGCCCCCCTCAACACAGACATTTAACAGTACAACAGTTTTAGTATGATAAAATTTACCATAATGACAAAAATAATGTTTGGGTTTTTTTTTTCCCAAGGAAGTTGATTTTTTTGAATTTATTTCTTATTTTATATCACTGTCTAGTTGATTTACAATGTTGTGTTAGTTTCAGGTGTACAGCAAAGTGATTCAGTTATACATGTACATATACCCAAAAATAATGGGGTTTTGATGTTTCTTTCTTTTTAACTTTTTTTTTTTTTTTTTTTTTCTGGTACGCGGGACTCTCACTGTTGTGGCCTCTCCCGTTGCGGAGCACAGGCTCCGAACGCGCAGGCTCAGCGGCCATGGCTTGCGGGCCCAGCCGCTCCACAGCATGTGGGATCTTCCCATACCAGGGCACGAACCCGCGTCCCCTGCATCGGCAGGCAGACTCTCAACGACTGCATCACCAGGGAAGCCCGTGTTTCTTTCTTTTAAAAAAAAAAATTATTTAAGATCTGTTATTTTTCCCCCTGGGGTCCATGTAGACATCTGAGAACAGAAGTTCTTTGGACTTCAAAATGAGACATGCCTGAGCTAGAGATTTTAGATCAATTACTCAACTACTATGAACCCATTTCCTCGTCTTAAAATGCAAATACTACTACCTACCTTACAGAGTTGTGATGCATGCCAGCTTTAATGGATAAAAAAGTACATAAAAGACAGTGTGGACTATACTAAGCTTCATGGTTTGAAGCTTTCTGTTTTACCGTCATGATTATTTCAAAATAGTAATTAAGACAGAACTTTGGAAACATTAGGATTCCTTGCTGCTAAGATGAGATAGTCTTTGATTGCTGTCCTTTTAAAGGCAGTAAAATGTTTAGAAGTAACTCACAAAGTTCTGGGGAGGTATATTTTTCCCAAAATATTTTTTGTAAGATTGCTAATTCCCTATGACTCTGGTTTGATCCATTTTTATTCCCTAAGGATGTTACAGGATTAATCTCTCAGAATCCTACTGCTAAATGATCAACACCAGTGAAATTAAGGAGTTTTGCCTGGAGAGTAAGAAATACCACCTTTCAAAAAATCACAAACGTGCACACAGCTCTTAATATACTGCCCTGTTCTTTCAAAATAAACCGAAGTCTCACTATTTTTCAGAATGTTCAATAATTCAACAAAAATCACACTATCCAAATTACTGATCTCTTTTCCTTACTGACAGCTGAGGATACAAATTTTTAAAACTTCTGAAGATTAGGACTTATTAGGCCAAGTAATTAATTTGTGCGCTTAAGCTATATTATTCCTTCTTTAGCTTTTTATCCAGGCCCAATGAAACACTTTCTATAAGGATGTTGAATTTCCTAAGTGCAGTCATACTGAATTATGTCATAGGCTAGACACCAGTGCATAAAGAAAGCAAAGACTCTTTCAGGGTCTACTTCAGAAACTTCTTATAAAAGAAAGCAAATCAAAATGTATAGGGAGGGAGGGAGATCTTAGTGCAAACAGCCTGGATTTGGAAATTACAAAGATTAGTCTAAATCCGTGCTTAAACATTTTTCAAGTTCCAGTTTCCACGTCTTTACAATGAGGATACTTAAACTTACCTTGCAGGTTTCCTATAAGGATAAGATTAAATCCAAGGCATACAAAGGGCTAAATGGGGTAGCCCATTCAAGATATTGAAATAAAGAGTTCCACATAAGCACTAAATCTTGTTCCAGATTTAGCACAGTCATCATTCTATTCATAGTTACACTGAAAAGTGTTATATCCCTTGAGGACAATTTTAAGTTCTCAGAAGTAAGTTAACCATTTGGAACCTTTATGACCATTTAGGATTTCATCACTGTTTCATAAATACTTCAGATAGAGTGGTACCAGATAACCTAGCAGTTTTCGCTTCCCTTTTTTTAGACCACTGCAAACTAATGGGAACATTTTTAAAAGAAAAAGCAAAAAGAGAATGAAATATAAGATAATAAAATCTAAAAAGCACAATTAATTTACATAAGTCTGTTTGGAAAGGTGCCGTGAAGGAATTACAGGCTTGGCCCGATGGACGTGTAGGGTAAATGGAAACCCAAGACCAAAGTTCTGGGACTTCCCTGGCAGTCCAGTGGTTAAGAATCCACGCTTCCACTGCAGAGGGTAGGGGTTCCATCCCTGCTCGGGGAACTAAGATCCCTCATGCCAAATGGTGCAGACAAAAAAGAAGAAAAAAGAACACAGATTCTTGGTCCCCTCTCCAGACCACCTGAAACAAGACCGAAGCTCTGAACATACCTGGCATATCTGAATTCCAGTGGGTGAACTGAACCCCTTCCGCGATGGTCCACTGAAAAGTTCCTTTGTTTTGTACATCTGAAAGTCCTATCCAAAAATACCTTTCAGGCCTCAATCCAACCAAACTAGTCAGAAAGGCTTGTTCATATCTTAAAAAAAAAAAAAAAAAAAATTAAATTTTAGAAAAATGTGAATTTTTCTAATTATCCACATGAAAAGTATCTCAATTGTATGCCTGAGCTATGCTTTAGTTGGCACATCAAACCTATTGTGTTCTATTTACATGTCATTTAAATAATGCAAATTTTCACTAAGGAAATGTGATCTTATGAAGGAAAAATATCATACAGCTGATTGAATAAAATCATTCAAATGTACCCAAACTATTTTTCTCTATTGCTCACCAGCCCCTCTGCTCCTCCTCAAAGTGAAAGAGAACTCTGAAAATGCAAAGGAGAAAACTATCGCCTTTTAAAATACATTGAGGGCTTCCCTGGTGGCGCAGTGGTTGAGAGTCCGCCTGCCGATGCAGGGGACACGGGTTCGTGCCCCGGTCCGGGAAGATCCCACATGCCGCGGAGCAGCTGGGCCCGTGAGCCATGGCCGCTGTGCCTGCGCGTCCGGAGCCTGTGCCCCGCAACGGGAGAGGCCACAACAGTGAGAGGCCTGCAGACCGCAAA
>RJWK010043658.1:0-18670 GCA_004363435.1 Platanista minor
AGTATTTTTAATTTCATTTATTGTGCTGTTCATAGTTGCTTGTTTCATCTTTAGTTCTTCTAGGTCCTTGTTAATTCTATTTCCAAGGTTTTGGATCATCTTTACTATCATTATTCTGAATTCTTTTTCAGATAGACTGCCTATTTCCTCTTCATTTGTTAGGTCTGGTGGGTTTTTATCTTGCTCCTTCATCTGCTGTTGTTTTTCTGTCTTCTCATTTTGCTCATCTTACTGTGTTTGGGGTCTCCTTTTTGCAGGCTGCAGGTAAGTAGTTCCCGTTATTTTTGGTGTCTGTCCCCAGTGGCTAAAGTTGGTTCAGTGGGTTGTGCAGGTTTCCTTGTGGAGGGGACTAGTGCCTGTGTTCTGATGGATGAGGCTGGATCTTGTCTTTTTGGTGGGCAGGTCCATGTCAGGTGGTGTGTTTTGGGGTGTCTTTGGACTTATTATGATTTTAGGCGGCCTCTCTGCTAATGGGTGGGGTTGTGTTCCTGTCTCGCTAGTTGTTTGGCATACGGTGTCCAGCACTGTAGCTTGCTGGTCTTTGAGTGAAGCTGGGTGCTGGCGTTGAGATGGAGATCTCTGGGAGATTTTCGCCGTTTGATATTATGTGGGGTTGGGAGGTCTCTTGTAGACCGGTGTCCTGAAGTTGGCTCTCCCACCTCAGAGGCACAGCACTGACTCCTGGCTGCAGCACCAAGAGCCTTTCATCCGCACGGCTCAGAATAAAAGGGAGAAAAAGTAGAAAGAAAGAAAGAGAGAGCGAGAGAGAAGGAGGGAGGGAGGGAGGAAGGAAGAAAGGAAGGATAAAATAGAATAATGTTAGATAAAATAAAATAAGGTTATCAAAATAAAAAATTATTAAGATAGAAAAAAATTTTTTAAAAGTTAAAAAAAAAACCCCCAAAACCCCCAGACACATAGAACCCTAGGACAAATGTTGAAAGCAAAGCTATACAGACAAAATCTCACAGAGAAGAATACACGTACACACTCATAAGAAGAGGAAAAGGGGAAAAAAAAAATCTTGCTCTCAAAGTCCACCTCCTCAATTTGGGATGATTTGTTGTCTATTCATGTATTCCACAGATGCAGGGTACATCAAGTTGATTGTGGGGATTTAATCCACTGCTCCTTAGGCTGCTGGGAGAGATTTCCCTTTCTCTTCTTTGTTCGCACAGCTCCCGGGGCTCAGCTTTGGATTTGGCCCCGCCTCTGCGTGTAGGTCGCTGGAGGGCATCTGTTCTTTGCTCAGACAGGAGGGGGTTAAAGGAGCCGCTGACTCGGGGGCTCTGGCTCACTCAGGCCGGGGTGGGAGGGGGGAGGGAGGGGCACAGAGTGCCGGGCGAGCCTGCTGCGGCAGAGGCCGCCGTGAAGTTGCACCAGCCTGAGGTGCGCTGTGCGTTCTCCCGGGGAAGTTGTCCCTGGATCACGGGACCCTGGCGTTGGCGGGCTGCACAGGCTCCGGGAGGGGAGGTGTGGAGAGTGACCTGTGCTCGCACACAGGCTTCTTGGTGGCGGCAGCAGCAGTCTTAACGTCTCAGGGCCGTCTCTGTCGTCTGCGGTGGTAGCCGCAGCTCGCGATCGTCTCTGTAGCTCCTTTAAGCAGCGCTCTTAATCCCCTCTCCTTGCGCACCAGGAAACAAAGAGGGAGGAAAAACTCTATTGCCTCTTCGGCAGGTCCAGACTTTTTCCCGGACTCCCTGCCGGCTAGCCGTGGTGCACTAGCCCCCTGCAGGCTGTGTTCACGCCGCCAACCCCAGTCCTCTCCCTGCGCTCCGACCGAAGCCTGAGCCTCAGCTCCCAGCCCCGCCCGCCCCGGCGGGGGAGCAGACAAGCCTCTCGGGCTGGTGAGTGCCGGTCGGCGCCGATCCTCCGTGCGGGAATCTCCCCGCTTTGCCCTCCGCGCCCCTGTCGCTGTGCTCTCCTCCGTGGGCCCGAAGCTTTCCCCCTCCGCCACCCGCAGTCTGCACCCGCGAAGGGACTCCTAGTGTGTGGAAACCTTTCCTGCTTCACAGCTCCCTCCTACTGGTGCCGGTCCTGTCCGTATCCTTCTGTCTCTGTTTTTTCTTTTTTTTCGTTTGCCCTACCCAGGTATGTGGGGAGTTTCTTGCCTTTTGCGAGGTCTGAGGTCTTCTGCTAGCGTTCAGTAGGTGTTCTGTAGGAGTTGTTCCACGTGTAGATGTATTTCTGGTGTATCTGTGGGGAGGAAGGTAGTATCCGCGTCTTACTCTTCCGCCATCTTCTCTGTAATTGGAACTACTTTTAAATGCAATTTCAAAGGATATGGAGCCACAAGATCTAGTAAGAGTCCTGAATTTGCGGCTTTCTAGGAAGAAAAATGGAATACTTTTGCAAGTAGAGGCAAAAACAGAATTTTGATAGGTCTATGTATTTTTGAATACCTCATAGATTTATGCAGTATTCACATTCTGTATAATGATGCAGTCAGAAGGCAATAGGATTTGATTTTCCTGCATTCATCACATGCCAATCTCAACAACACGCGTTAAGAAAATAGGGAAATATTCATCCCTTTCTGCCCTTTGTTAGTGGCACAGAGCACTTCAAGAATCACCGATTCCTTTTCTGTCTTTGCCCTGGTGCTGGCCTTACACCCAATTTATGGTCGTTTTGCTCAGGCTCATCCTGCACAATTTCTAGCATTCGGAGAATGTTTCTCATGGCAGCATCTAGTATCTGTGGCTGCTGTTTGAGGACAAGGAGTGATAAAGGGGAAACACTGATCTCCATTTCAGCGGTTGAGGCTGCGTAAACCCGAGTTATAATCTGAGTGTTGCATATATAGAGGTTTAAAAAGTGCATTCTGCTTCATATTTTCATTGAACCATCTGGCAGGTCTCTGCCATTATTTTGTAGGGATTCAGAGGGCTTAAGAACATGCCCAAGGAAACTGAGAATTAGAAGCAGAGTCAAGTCCAAAACCCAACTCTTTTCAAATTCTGTCTAATGCTCTTTGCACTACTCCTGTTGCTGCATTGTCATCATATTCCTGCTTTTTCAAAGGGTTGAAGGCTTAAGCAGTCACATGTACCAGTGAGCCAAGGATGTGCTGATGGTAAACCTCAGGCCTGCTGGTTGGAGTGTAGTTACTTTAATATTCCTGGTGACATTTCTAAAGGCAACATCTTTTGCGAGCAAGGACTTTGGAGAAACACAAACCTGGAGTGGAATCCTGGCTTTGCTCCTGTAACCACTCTAAGTCTCAGTTTTCTTTTCTGTAAAATAGGGGCAACAGCACTTCCCTCAAGATTGTTGTGAGGATTAAAACATTTAGCTCATGCCCAAAAAGCACATGTAGGCATTCACTGAATGGTAACTATGCTAATTATTTATACCATACTCAACATTCTGATCCGTTTACCATAAAAAATCACTATCTAGAAGTTCAGAGTCATAATTTATTTGACAAGCTTTACTTGCAAATACCTGCACAAAGATATCTGGCAAAGGTTCCAAATAAGGCCACCTGGCCTATTAAATCTTTGTTTCTACTCTCTGAACACCAGGGGAGGCTACCCAAAGGGGGCTAATGTATCAAAGAAAGAAAAATAAAGAAAAGAAAATAGAACAAACCCTCATCTCCTTCAAACCACAAAACTCTCAGGCATAAGGTTTCTGATGACCTTCATAAAAACAAACTGGCATCTCTGCTTATTTTTGTGGGCTACTCCTCCAAGCATTCATTAAGTGACATATCGTTACATGATATTTCTGTTCCCACTTAATATAGTCCACATTATCGCTGAGTTACAAGTACTTTCTCTCATCACAAACATCCCGCTGCTACCGTCATTGATAATCTATTCTTCTTCTGCATTTTTTCCCTGAATGTGTGGAAGATTTCTCCCCTGCTGGACAGATCCCTTCTGCTTCTGTGCCCCTGCTTCTGCTGTGTTGTCTGTTTGCTTAATGTCTGGGCTGCTGGCAAGAAAGCAGGCTCCATTCGTTGGCATGAAGCTAAGTATACCCCACCGTTGCCAAGTGACCATGCATCACTACGCCTGTATTTTAGGTTTCCGGGTGTCTCATCCCTTGACATCTTCTTAAGTCCAAGTAGGGAGGAGCAGTGTTTGAAATGTTCAGGATGCTGGGGCAGATGGATGCATTCCTGGAAGGGAGGCCCTGAGATCTGGCACAGAAGGACTGAATCTGCAGTCATTTCTCCTCCACCAAGGTCATAATGGGGTTCTATTGGCATCAAACTCCCACCCCCGCTTCCTCCTTCCTTTCAAAAAAACCTGTTCCAGTTGTCAAAAAAGACTTCCTTTAATTCCTCAAGAGAATTTTTTCAAATTTTCCTATTGCCTTATAAAGGCAAATTAATCCTCCCCCTCTTTTTCTTTTGACTCAATTTTTTAAAGATTTCTATTCTTCTCCCTTCCTTCCCTTCCCCTTTCCTTCCCTCCTCTCTCTCTCTCTTTCTTTTCCTTCCTTCCTTCCTCTTCCCTCCTTTTTCCTTCTTTCTCTCCCTGCCTCTGTAGAGTTAGCTTTATTTGTAAATTTTAGTTTAAGAGCATGGACCTGGGAGCCAGACAGCCTGGTTTTGAGTTCCAGCTCTGCTGCTTATCAACTGTATGTTGTAGGGCAGGTTATTTAATCTCTCTGTGACTCAGTTTACTCATCTGTAAAATCTGGATAATAATAGAACTTAATTTATAGGGTATTCTGATGATTAAATGAGTTAGTATATGCATGATTGTCACATAGTGAGTCATAAGTGTTGGCTATTACTCATCTGTTTATTTATTTATTATTTTACAATCCAGATTTGTACCACATTGACTAGAGACACTTTAGGATGTACTATGATGAGTTTTAAACTTAGAAATGAGAAATATAAATACAGTGCCTTTTAAAAATTTCTGTGAGCATTCACTCTATAAAATATAGAAAAAATAAAGAAAACATATTTAACAAAAAAGGCATTTCCTAGAACATACTTTGGTGTGGCCATTTTTAGGAGCAAGAAAGAACAATTATCCAGCCCTGAGTACTGTTGGCTTTGGTTGCATGCACCAAATTAAAATATGTACGTAACTAAATACAACCCTCAGTTTTCATTGCAATCTGCTGTATGTATTTTTTTGGGGTTTAGTCCCAGCTCTTCCACGTGTATTTAGTTAAATAATGTACCTCTCTAAGAACAAGTGTTATGCCTATTTTTAAAGGCACGTTTTAATTAACTGCACATATATGTTTTGTTTTACTTTTATAGAAAGTACTCAGACTCAGGGTTCATTTTGCGTGGCTACCTCCAGAACACGTGAGCACCACTGGATGCCAGAAAGTGGATTTTCCCTGAGGCTTTCCCCAAAGACAAAGCTGTTGGTAAGACCTTGAGCTCAGGTCATTTTTCTTTGCACCATCTTATAGGTCTTCTTGGCTTTATAAAGAGTAGCTCTTTTGCATTCCAGACAGTGGCTCCCCACATGTAAGAGCTTTATAAACATTGTTTGATGATATTTCTCTATCCTTGACCTCTCAACGCATCAACACATTTATAGTCTTGTCTATAAAACTGAGATATTATACCTATTCTTCCTGCCTCACCGAAATTTGTTAAGGCATAACAAACCATCTGTCATATATTTGAAACAATTTTCAGGATTTTGTTTTAGAGGATGCTTTCAAATGCTGTTTGTCACCATACCTAGATTTCTAGGTAAGGTCTGTTTTTGTTGATTTGCTGGGGGAAATGCGTATTTAGATTCAAAATCAAATTATCAGGTGGAATATAAATAGAGAAAACAACAAAGTGTGTTTTTAATACTTTGGCATTTTCACATGAGTTCTTGCCAATCAGGTTCTTTTTTATGGCTATAAGCTGATTTTCCTCCCCTGTTAAGAACAAATGCCCTTTATTTTAATCAGTTTCTACATGCTGACAGCTTTCTCTTTATATGAATTTCAAGTGCAGTAAATTATGTGGAGTTCCTGGTTGCCAAATTGTGCCCATGTAAAATCATATTGGTCCTGTCAACTGATAGACATAACTTACAAAAAGAAACTCTGGTTTGGAAAGCTCAAAAGCTGAAAGTTGGCTATCATTAAGATTTCATTTGCTTCCAAATCTGATTTCTGTTTTATATAGAAGAATTAAGGTTATGATTTCTGTTAAAATTCTTTTTTATGAGTACCAAAACATACACTGCGTGCTTCATTAACATGCTGCTCCAAAGAGTAAAATTCCCAACGCCATTTGGTAACTGGGAATGAGGAAGGGGAGATGACTAGATGGCCCTGGACATGGATATCAAGTGGAACAATTAAACCACCTGGAGAACTATAGACATGGAAATGGGACAAGGGGTCTTTCATTGCCAGCTTGCTGATTAAAATCTGGGCTGAGTCAGAAGCGATCTCAAGCCATTAGCATCCTACCCTTGGCCAAGGGCCTACCGAGAATAAAATAAGTATGAAATGGGCTTGTTCAGCTCCCTAGGGCCCCAGCCCATTCAGATATTTCTCAGTGCTATACTCATTAGCAGTATCTTAAGAAAGGAACATAAGCAAACCAAGTTCTGCCCATCCCCTTTAATTCTGAATGGACTGAATTGGCGGGGTGAACATTGTCTCTTGCTTCGATTGACGGTCACTCAATGGAGGGTCCCAATGTCTAGGCTTGTCAATCCATCACCTATGCTGAGCACCATAAAACAAACAGTATGGGCTTAGCAAGGCTGTTGACCTTTTGTGAACTGGAATGACATGTGCTTGCAGTTGGAGGGTGAGACGGGGAAAAGGAGTAATAAAGGTCTCATTAATATACTAGATTTGGGTCACAATTACAGTGAGTGTTATGGAGACAAAGGGAAGGCAACCAGCCTATGCTGGCATCTCAGAGGACTGGAGCTGTTAAGTGGTTGTAAGAGTAAGGCCCATTTGCATGGATGCATGCACTGGGTTACTTGTGTGTGATATCTATGCATACACATATGTGTACTATATAAAGTAAAATACTATTCTTCTATGATATGGATATAGTTTACAAAAGTGTGACTGTATTGAGGATGATTCCACAAGTTCTGATCAAAGGTCTCATTCTTCTATGATCTTATCTTCTATCAGGCTGTAGGAGGTAAAATATTAGTTAAACAATCCCTGTCTGAGTTGGGATTTTGGTATTGGAGGGCTGGCTGGTGGAATGGAAAGAGCTCTGAACAAGTTAGCAGAGGACTTTTAGTCTCAGCCGTCCCACCCAAAAAACCACGTAGTAGGAAGAAGCTTCTAAACCTGTCTGGGCTTCCTTTGCTTATAGGCAAATCCGAAGATTAGATAGATGATCTCTGGTCTCCCTTTTCTAAAATTCTTGCTTCGGTGGTAATGTTGGTGGGAATCTTTACCTTGGTTTTTACTGAGTTGGTGTAATTTCTGATAGCCTTTCTTTGTCTTTCTCCTCCGAGGAAATCCTCTCACTTTTTGTTCCTTTGAGTTTCTGGAAGAAAGGAAAAAGTGAAGACAGTGGTAAAAAGAGGTGAGAGAGAAGCAGAGCACTGGCCAGGGTGCCAAGCTGGCATTCAGCATCCCCAGCCGGCGCTCTGCCCCGCCGTGCCTGCCTGGCAGCTAGACAGGAGCACCTCTCCACCTGGGCAGATGCTTTGCCTCACTGTCAGAGAACAGCCTAGGGTTATAGCTTCACTTTATTTGGTAAACAAAAGGAGATAATTAAAGGAGCTATAAAAATTCCCTCTGGAGCCTGAACTTTACCGGCGCACTGGCTTGGTTTATTAATTGATACAGATTTCTGGTTCAGTTCACCGTGTGCCCATCATTGAACAGTGATCTGTGTGGTCAGGGTCTGTGACTGCAGTGGTCTGGGGGCTCAGGGCTGCACACTGTGTGAGGTATGGCTCCCCTTTCTGAGAAAGTCAGTCAGGGCAGGCAGCCAAAGACACGGATCCAGATATTCAGGTCACACAGGAGAGAGCAAGGGAGGAAGCCAGTGTCACTCATCCCATCTAATGTCCCTCTCTTGCCCTCCTGCTTCTTCATGTTCCTGTTTTCCTGGTACATTTTATTCCCCCATTTTTTTCTCCCCTTTCCCTTAAGTAGAGGTGACACAGATCAATACCTTTGATGGAAAGTAATAATCAGGCCTATTAAGTGACAAAGGTTTACTCTGTAACAGCTGTGCTGGCGGGAGAGGAGAGCTTGTCTGACTAATGAATCATGAAACAATCAGGCAGTAGCCATTTGTGTTTAGATCTGTAAATATGGTGTGGTTCAAGTGCCAGACCATTGCCGGTGCTCCAGCTGGGGGCACAGATGGTCCGCATTCAGAGCAGCACGAGTGTGAAGAAAGGGTTTTTTCCCTTTCTCTGTCCCACACTGCACCTCTCTGAGCCTCCCCTCAGCTCTGTGAAAGAGTAACTTCAGAGAAAGAAAGGAGACTCCTTTCAGCGGAGGACACACCTCCAATGTGCATTTCACTGTAGGTTACCAAGTACTAGTGGTTCCTAAGTGCTCCACCTGGGTGGAAAACCATTGCTCATGGAAAATGTCACTGTTTTATATTCCCCTAAGAAGAATTGATATGCATGTGACTCTAAATATCTGCTTGATTTGTCACTGTGAAATATATTCCTTTATACTTTTCTTACCCATTACTATACTTGACCTCCTTCCTGTTTGTTCTTAGCTGTAAACTGAACACATTGAGAGAAAAATGTATGTTCTAAGATGAGAAAGTCACATTTATATACAAAACTAAAGTTGTTCTTAAAAAATATGCTAACAATGTCTGTTGGGGTTCTCCTTCTCTTAGTTCTTGAGGTAAGGATCTTCATCTTCAAGAAACCAGAATTTCAAGAGCTAGTCATCCTGACCTTAATTAAATATGGTTTTGTGGGGTTTTTGGTTACTGTTGTTTACCTTAGCCAGGAAAGCATTTTTTTTTTTTTTTACGAGAAATGGAAGCTGAGCCTCCATTTGAAAAAAATCAACACTTAAAGTCATTATTGGTTGAATTATTTATTTATCTATTAATTTATTTGGTGGATCCATTTTTAATTGTTTTATTTTGCAATTTCTCTTGGTGCTCAAAATCTGTCATTGAGGAGTTTCTGGTGAGTTCCTAGTAGAACTTGCATTGTGGCATCCTTTCAACCATGGGAAACACATTCTTCCTCATTTTTTTTTTTCTCACCTTTAAAACATGTAAAATATAGTAGGGGGAAATTTTATAAATGTTTAGGAATAGTTAGGGAAGACAGATATTTGAAAGTATATTCTGGAGTTTTACATTTTTCCCTTGAATTGGCCTCTCTTCTTGGGAGACCCATTTTCTTTTGCTTCTTTGGTTAGAGAAATTAACAAAGAAAATCTTTTTCGGGATGAGCTACAATTATTGAAATAACTGCTATTGATTTTTCAGCTGAAGTGCTAAACTCTAAGTTTGCTTTTAGAATTACAGATATCTATGAAATATTTATGAGAGTACTAAGTTGTGATAAAATAGGTTGAGTGCAGTCTCCAAAGAGCTGCTTGGGGCTGGCTGACTCTGTTCCCTAAGGAAGGGCTAGTATGAAGATGACTTAGATTTGGTCTAAGGTTGCTGGTAATTTCAGTTTAATTATTGAACCAGGAAAGAAGCCGTGCAAAGGAGGCAATGAGATTAGGTGGATGAGTGCCTGAATTTAGTTCCCCTTGGTCTCCCCATTTCCTCCAGAGGTACATCCAAGAGTTTGGTGGTCAAGGCCACCTGGTGGAGGCAGGATCTCAGAAGGGCATGCTCACTGCCATCTCTAATGCTTAGAATGTCACTACTCAAGGATCAATGTCATTGTCATCTAAGGAAAATCTTGCCATGCTATAGCTACATGTTTTCATATACTAATTGCTTCTCTGTCCATCAGGCCTAGAGCAGGTCTGGCCGTAGCTTAACAGAAATCCACTTTGGAAAATAATGGTGATGGATCTGGGACTTGCCCATTATGGGTTCAGCTCAACACTTGGCCCCTCTTCCCCAGACTTTTTTAAGTACAACACCATTCCAATACTTGGCAAACTTGGAAGAGCGCCTATATAGAAAAACAGCTTCCAGATGTTTTCACTTGACTAATTGACCTAGCTCAGTCAGAAATACTTAAAAATTTGAGGCCACAAATCTCTGAAAATCTGATGGGAGACATGGACCCTCTATTTAGAAAAATGCTTGCTCCTATACTTGCATACATAATATTTCACCACCCAGTTTTAGTGGTTTCAGGGGTCTCTCAGAGCCCACCATTGTCTCCAGGCCAAGACCCTCTGCTTCTCTTCTTTGCTTAGCAACCTGATGAGTCGAGCATCACCTTGGGTCCTTCAGCTCCATCTCAAAATCAGGCCACCATCTTGTTTTCTACAGTACCTGACTCTAGTTTTATTCCCATCTCCCTAGTTTCTTCTGTTTTTTTTTTTTTTTAATTTTAATTTTTTTGGCTGCGTTGGGTCTTTGTTGCTGCACGCGGGCTTTCTCTAGTTGCAGCGAGCGGGGGCTACTCTTTGTTGCAGTGCACGGACTTCTCATTGTGGTGGCTTCTCTTGTTGCAGAGCATGGGCTCTAGGCACGTGGGCTTCAGTAGTTGTGGTGCATGGGCTCAGTAGTTGTGGCACTCAGGCCCTAGGGCACACAGGCTTCAGTAGTTGCAGTGCATGCACTTAGTAGTTGCAGCCCACGGGCTCTAGGGTGTGCAGGCTTCAGAAGTTGTGACGCATGGGCTCAGTAGTTGTGGCTCACCCGCTCCAGAGCGCATGCTCAGTAGTTGTGGTACACCGGCTTAGTTGCTCCATGGCATGTGGGATCTTCCTGGACCAGGGATCGAACCTGTGTCTACTGCTTTAGCAGGCGGATTCTTAACCACTGAACCACCAGGGAAGTCCCACCCTAATTTCTTCTAATCAACTTTTTATTTTCTAACTTCAGTTTTTGCTTTAATTCACTATCATTAATGACCACCTCACTCTTTTCTTTCTGCTAATCTTGTAATATAATTGTTTCTCCAGATTTGTTTTGCCTTTATTTTTTTACTTTTCTATGTTTCCATTAATAAAATAATTTTTATGACACTTGGCACATGCTAGGTACTTAAAATATTGATAGTAATAATATTTGTCAATTATTATTGAGAGCCTACCAGGCATTGTACTAGATATACCCTTATTGCTAGTTACCATAGCAACCTTGAAAGACAGGTTATATCCCATTGTACTGATGAGAGATCTGGGGATTCTGGAGATTAAGAACTTAGTATATTTTTTCCCTTGAACTGATTTCCTATTTTTTTCCTTAAATAAATTTTTTTAAATAGGAAATGTTATCTCATTCCTAGACGTGTAAAACAAAAATAATCAATTTAATTGACAAAAGATAACTATAAAATAAATAATACATAAATATTTTTCAGAATCTACGTACCACCAAAAATCACCTACTGTATACCCTGTGACATAACATTGCCCTTAAGCCATACTCTTTTCTGAAATTAGTGCTGGTTTTCTTTTCTGCTCTTCCCTTCTCCTCCTCTCTCTTGCCTCTTTTCTCCCCTTCACAATTATCCTTGTTTTCCTACTCCTCCTTGTCTCTCTGAGCCCTTTGAGTCCATCTTCTTCAAACAGAACATCTGATCTAGCCTTTCACCTAAGAATCACCAGGCTCTCTTGGGTCAAGAAACCCAAGCATGTATTCCTTGTCCATGGTGTCTCTTCAGTGCAAACATTAGCACTGGGAAAGCATTATCCATGCCATTCTTGTTTCAGCTCCACACAGATGGGAAGGGGGCTTTTGTTTCATAGGCAGCATCCAGGTATGGAGGCTTCTCCTATGTGAGGTATTAGGTTCATTGGCTTGAGAGCCATGGTGTCAGACAGATCCCAACTGCTTCCTCTTTCAGACCTTTATACATTCACAGACAGGTTCTGTTCTCAGCCCTCCTTTCTACTCAATGTATTCCTTTTCTTGAGGTGGTCTCAGGCAGTCCCATGACTTTAAATGAATTTTTATTTTTACTTATTAATAATTTTTTTATTGAAGTATAGTTGATTTACAATGCTGTGTGAATTTCTCTTGCACAGCAAAGTGATTCAGTTATACATATATACACATTCTTTTTTTATATAAATACATTTTAACTGTGTTGTTCCTCAAACTTCTATTTCCGACCTGGACCTCTTCCTGTCTCTATTCTTCCACTCCAGATGCGCAGGCTCAGCGGCCATGGCTCATGGGCCCAGCCGCTCCGCGGCATGTGGGATCTTCCCGGACCGGGGCACGAACCCGTGTCCCTTGCATCGGCAGGCGGACTCCCAACCACTGCGCCACCAGGGAAGCCCCCTGTCTCTATTATTGTACCACTTCTCTCATGCCGCAGAATGATTTTTCTGGAGTGTAAATAAGATCACGTTATTTGCTGCCTAAAGGTATCCAGTGAGTTCTTTTACTACTTAAAAAAGAATCCAAGCTTATTAACACATAGGGCACACTGGTCCCTATGTGTTCTGGTCCATCCTACCTCTCTCATGTCATCTCCCTCTATGTCTGCCTTGTCTGTGAAGCTGCAACCATCTTTACCACCCAGTGAGTCCCAATTTCCCTCCTCTGTTTTTTTTCCCAAGATACTTATCACCACATGACCTATTCAAGATTTTCTTGTTTAGTGTCTGTTTACCCAAACTAGAATATAATTCAGTGATGATAGTGATATTTACCTATTTTATTCACTGGTGTACCTTCAGTGCCCAGAAAAATGCCTGGCATAGAGTAGATGTTCAAAAAAAATCTGTTGAATGAATGAATCCTAATATTAGTACATGGAGGTAGGTGAGATGATATTCCATTTCCTTTTAGGAAATACCATTTCTCTAGTTGCATAGTTTAAGTCAAGGTTCAGATTAGAAGATATACACTCCTCATTTCACACATTGCTGCAAGGTCTATAAAAATTTTTCATCTCCATCTCTGCACCTCGTTTGTGCTATTGATTAATAAAGTGATAGTGTATTTGAATTGGATCACTCAAGGTGAGAACTAGTGTGCCTCTTCAGATCTTCCTTCTTTTTTCTTTAAAAATTATTTTATTTTATTGATTTTATTATAAAAGAAAACATAATCTTCATTTAAAAAACAAACACTTCGAAATTATATAACATAGCTCTCCTCCTCTGACTACATTTCTGCAAAAAAAAAATGACCACGTTAGGGAGTTGTTCTATAGCCTTCTTAGATCTTATTTCTTCTTTATAAACTGTCGATTATTTTTATTAAACATTCACATTGAATAGAGAAAGGCTTGCTTTGGGGAAATGCCAAAGCATTTCGATAAAGACCTGATCCTTGATGTTGGGAAATCTAAAACTTAAATATGGAGATAGGGCAAGTATATGAAAAAGACAATACTTCGGAAGAAATGTACAGGCAATTACTAATTAATTCTGTGAAAATGAGAAACATAAGTGCTAGAGGACAAAGAGCCATAGAGCAAATGTGGCCAAATGAGATGAATCAAGGAAGAGTACCTGCTGGTCCCAAATGATGTCAGAATGGAAATAAGCAGTTCTTTATCTTTCTATAGTGCTTTTCTTTCCATGGTTTAAAACAACCTGCTAGCCCCAAGGAGAAAAAGTGTACTTAAAGGATGTTCTCATATATATATATAGTTAAAAAAAATAGGTTATCCCTTCTTAAAACAATGGCTGCCATTGTTTTAAGCTGGAAAATCCCTGGAATAACTATGCCTTTCCGTGACACAAATGAATACACTGATATAATTCTATGTAAAATGTGAATGAGATTCTATCTATTCCTATGTAACCAGGGAAAGAAAAAAGAAATCCTTATGGGTGGCATGGGTAAAATTTACTTGCATGTAGATTATAATTTAAAATTGACTTCTGAATATGTCAAGCCTTTTGACCTGTATTCAGAACACTTTGAGAGGGCTCTTGCCAGCAAGATACAATACTGTATTTATCAGCAGCCACCTGCAGGGCTTTAGTCTCCAGCTGCTGCTTTTTTACAATCCATTGAAACTTTTTATTTAAGATGGCTGTAGACCAAATAGCATTGACTGAGAAAAGAAAGCCAAAGGGTAGCATTTCCTTAAAGCCATTATTTTATTGGAACAAAAGGGCAAGGTTTCCTGAATCAACCTTAAGAAGTACAGATATTGAACATGTGAACAATACTAGTGTTCTTCCAAAAAACCACATTACACCCCACCTCACTGGGTCTATTGATTGGAATGTTGTGCAAATGAAAGGAAATAAAGAAACCCAAACTGCTTCTTCTAACAAGGTGCCATCAATAATGCCCACATGGGCGAGCATTCCCTGATTTAAGATCTTGTCTCCTTCGTGCATCCACTTAAAGCTCTTGGATAGGGGAAAAACACCCTCCCTGCCCCAAACAGAATGTTAGATTAAGAAAGGTTCGTCCTATTCTGCTGCCCTATTTCTTATCCTGCCAGTTTTCTTGGGCACTCTCTCTCCTGTAGCATTCTTTCTCTTGATCATTTGTAGTACTGACTTGCTGATGTACATTTGTTCTCCTAAACTTAGACCCTGTGTGTGTGTATTTACATATAATAGGAGCTTTGTTCTGATTTTTGAATGGGAAAAAAATTTGCTTTTTGAAGGCATCTTCTTAGGAAGAACCATTGGGACAACACAGCTGGCTTTTGAAAATGGAGTTTCTACTGAAAGTTTCCTGCTATTATCTTGACAACCTTATTATTATCAAAGCATTTGAACATTAGGTATGACAATGAACACTCACTGCAGGGAAGAGAGGAGCAAGGCCATAAGTGGGAGGGGGCCACTAACAATTGGGCCCCCTGTTGCAGCCATAATAATTTAATATTCTCACACTGGGAGGCTCCATTTTGCTTGGCCTGTATTGAGCTACTCGATGTGTTGTTTCCCTTTGGCCAAATCATCAGGGTTGTCCCTTGAACAGCCTGTAAGACTTCAAATAAAGGATCATGCTGATAATGGCCTAAGGGCAGGATTTTTGTTTTGCATGGGAGTCAGTAATTTAACTGTTACACAGAGGGAGGCTTCTGGGTTTTGAACAGAATTTATTTCAAGATTATATTAAACTTATTGGTAGATCAATAGTTTTGCTTCTTATTGACTCCTTGTCTTTTCCTGAAAATTAGGGACGACATACCCTCTAAGTGATGGAGACTAGATATATTGGAGTTGCCACATGCTGATGCCCCGTTCTGTTTGTTTTATACTTTGCGGTTGGATACATTTTTTTCTTTTTCTTTTTTCTTCAGTGGATTTAACTTTTTTTCTAAATTTCTGCTCAGTATCAGGATGTGAAGCTGTCATGTTAAAGATACTAAGTAGAAGAGACAGATTATTCTTTCATGTAATTCCTACTCTTGTATTTTTCCTATCAATGCAGGAGATAACCTTCCTGTGGTCTTTAAGACATTATCATTTGAAAATAGACTCATGAGCTCAGCTATATCTTGGCATAGCATGGTACAGAATATACTATAAGGAGGATTTGTCTTAGTCTGTATCACATGAAAGATTTTGTTATATTTTTATACCGTAACATCACACTATGACAAACAAACATTTGGAGGATAGTTGTTATGGTGAGCTCTAGGGTATTTCTGAGAGAGGAAAGGAAAGAAAAAGATTAATATATTTTCTTCTTTGTAAAACTGATTTAGACTGTGAAATTGGGCTTATCCAAGGTTATGGATGTAGCAGAGTGTAGTGTCAAATTAGGGCAACCTGACCACCATGTGGTTTTTGATTATCATGGGTTGTCTCCAAGACCTACTTTTGAAAAGAACAAGAAATATTAGTAGAGCTGTTAAGCATTTGGTCCTTTGTTTTTATTCATTACGATCCAAACAGTGGGAAGCTCTCACAGAAAAATGTCTGGCTTAAAATACCACATCACCTTGGGAAAGTGGATATTTCAGTTACTTATTTTTTTTCAGTTGCTGAATTTATTTTAGGAATTTGAAGGCTTTACCAGTTGATAAAGGGATGGTTTTCTTTTGACCATACCCTGGAGCAGAGTTTAAGCAATGCGAACTCATTAAGAAATGCCAGGTCGTGGTTTGAAATGTTGCTTTAAGAGTCCCATGACCACAAGGGTTTTATTTCTTGTTTTGGAGTCCTGTGACCTCACGCATGAAGGTCAGAGGGCACTGTGGTATTCTGTGCACTTCTGTGGTTTCCATTGTACTCAGAATGGTGAAAAGAGTTATCATTACCAACTTTCATTTCCAAGTTGGGGTGATAGAGCATTTGACCATGAATTATTATTATTGGTATATTTATGCTGAGTCCCTATGGAGAACAAAGGCTCTTTAGGAAATGTGTCCTGAACAATGATATAATTGTTATCATGATGACAAAGAATGTAGCTTAGGTTAAGGAGCAGACCATCAAGGGAAACACCCTGCTCTTTCCTTGTATGTGTGTATGTGTGTGTATAAAGTGCTGGACAAGCAAACAGCTGAAGGAAAGCTTAAGGGAAATTCTTCCTTTTTAATAAGAGCTATAAATGCTGATATATACATGTGTCTTGATAGCCACATCTCTCTATGAACACCCAAAATTATCTAATCATCAATTTTAAAAGTGAGATGTGAAATAGAAAAATAGACTATCCCATGTAATATTTGCATTTTTAATTTTTAAAGGCACAGTGGTCCAAACTTGGGTCTCAGGGAAGTAAGAAGGAAGGAAAACCAAAACAAAACAAAATAAAAAATAAATTCAGAGAGACATTAATACTTGAATTAATTCAGGCTCAAGGTAATTTAAAAGTTCTAGTAGAGAATTTGATGGGGAAAGTATAAGATAAAATTTCCATAAGTTACATTTGCTAAGTCCTTTGTGGTAAGGATATTAAAATTGTCATCTAATGATTGATGCTGAATATATATAGCAGGGCCACTGGTTTCTCCTGAGGAGCTCACAATTTCCTTAAAGTCTCACTTGGCATCATCGTATTTTACAGTGCTGACTTGGCCCAGACATTACAGCTAAAGGAGGCAGAATGACATGGCCTCCAGGGGTGTGGACTCTGAAATTGATTGCCCTGGACTCAGTCCCAGCTCCACCAATTAGTAGTTGTGACAGAAGCAACTTATACCTCCCTATGCCTCAGTTACGTTATTTTAAAAATAAGATTGTTATGTAGATTAAATAGGATGTTGCAGTACATGGCACATGGTTAAGTCGTTTTAATCTCTCTGTGCCTCAGTTTCCAGTTTTAGGGATAGTAACTGTACTTCTCCCATAGGGCGATTGTTAGGATTTAACGAATTAATATTTATATGCAAAATGCTTAAAACAGAGCCTGGCACTGTGTAAATTTTAGCAATTATTATTATTCTACAGAATAAAGATAAGATTTTCTGAACTCCAGTTCTTTTACAAAACAATACACATGACTGTATATAAAGTAGATAACCAGCAAGGACCTACAGTATAGCACAGGGAACTATACTCAATATTTTGTAATAACCTATAAGGGAAAAGAATCTGAAAAAGAATATGCACGCACACACACACACACACACACACACACACACACGCACACACACTTATACATATATATAATTGAATCACTGTGCTGTACACCTGAAACTAACACAACATTGTAAATCAACTATATTTCAATTAAAAAAAAAGAAAACATACACAGCTAACTTCATGAGGAATGTTGTTCCCTTCACATACAGTTCTTTAAAAAAAAATTAAAAGTGCTAGTCGGAAATTCTGGCACATTATCACACTTGTATCTAAAGATTTTGTAATCCTCTGTTGGAAGTCACATTAAGGTAAGAAGAAATCAATTTCCATGAAAACAACAATTAATATCATTAGGGACGTGCTCTCAACAGATTTTATCTTAATTATATTTTATTCAGAAAAAATAATTTGGATTCCAGAAAATGAAAAAGTAAATTGTAAGGACTCTCCTCTTACCTCCAGTAAATGACCTTTTTGAGAAAACGTTGTCCACTTTTAGAAGTGACTGACATTGATTTCTGTTAAATTCTGAGTACATTCTGTCCACTAGCAATGATCTGAAGACCATGCAGTTATTAGAGTTTTGTTTTGGAATTGAAATGCCTAATTTGAAGTCTTCAGACTTTGAGCCTTGTAAATAAGTTCTGATTATTTTCATTCATGCATTCATTCAACAAACAATATTAGGATGCCTGTGTGCCTGGCACTGGGCTAGGTGTTGGGTACCTTAAAAAGAACACTTTTTTTTGTTTGTTTTAAACTAGACTACATGACCCTGCTTCAGTGTCTTCCCCACTGTGGGTGTGACCTGTTAATAGGTTAAAAGATAAATTAATTGTGACCAGAATTTCTTAAAAGATGAGGTAGAATTGAAAAGAGCAGAGTGTACTGCACATAATATTGTTTAATGAAACTTTAAAAATATCTGTATTTCAATCTCTCTCTCTAAAACACATATATTTGTCACTATGTAAAATGTATTATTTAAGATTATGATTCAAAAACTTTGAAAAGCCCCGCATGCAGTAGTAATCTGCACCTCTCTGCATTACACCCCTCTTCCCTGACCTCTTCTCCAAACTGGCCCCTTTGCTTTCCTTTCAGCTTGCCAAATGCACTCTCCTTGCAGGATCTTTCCTTGTGTGATCAGCTTTGCTTTAAA
>RJWK010043659.1:0-18670 GCA_004363435.1 Platanista minor
GTGTCTTATAATTCTCTGCATACAGGTCTTTTGTCTCCTTAGGTAGGTTTATTCCTAGATATTTTATTCTTTTTGTTGCAATGGTAAATGGGAGTGTTTTCTTGATTTCACTTTCAGATTTTTCATCATTAGTGTATAGGAATGCCAGAGATTTCTGTGCGTTAATTTTGTATCCTGCTACTTTACCAAATTCATTCTAGTAGTTTTCTGGTAGCATCTTTAGGATTCTCTATGTATAGTGTCATGTCATCTGCAAACAGTGACAGCTTTACTTCTTCTTTTCTGATTTGGATTCCTTTTATTTCCTTTTCTTCTCTGATTGCTGTGGCTAAAACTTCCAAGACTATGTTGAATAAGAGTGGTGAGATTCTAGCTGTTTTTTGTAGTTTTTATTGTTTGTTTGTTTAGTGAGTCTGTATTCTTTGTCTTGTTTGGCCACTGAAGTCTCTGTTTTATTACCTTGGTGGTGTGCTCATGACTGGAAAGAGATTTATTGGAACACCTGGAAACAAAATACCTCTCATTCGTTGCCAGGGGGCTCTGTGTGCCTGTTGAGGGAAGCCTTCAACACTCAGCCAGACAGTTTACAACTCTGCCTTAGCCCTCATTTCCTGCTTGTGCAGACCACCAAGGTCATTCAAGAGTGAGAGCTTAGGGCTTTTTCAAGTCTCCCCCAAGCATGTGCACAGCCCTGGGCGTGTATGTGGCCAGATAGAGTCCCAGAAATACATCTGAGCTTTTCACAGCCCTTACACACATTTCATTCCCCAGTTTTTCCTCCAGTGCTTCTTGCTTAGTGTATTGTTTGCCCCAGCAGATATCTATTGCCTTAGGCAAGCATGACTAAAATATTTGCCCATGTTTTTAACAAAACATTCCCTCCACCCCTGCCCTCCCCAGGTAGTAGTTTTAGCACTGGGTAAGTTGCTGGTAAGATGAAATAATGACAAGTTTTTTGAACCAGTCTCCCAGGAAGCCACCAGACAGGTCAGATAATTCATTGTGAATGAGGTCTGTTCTGTTTCCTCCAGTACCAGGAATGCAGGCTGTTATTGATATTTTTCATGGCTGCCAGTGGGCTGGGGAGTTGGGATTGGACTAGGGTGAGTTAACGTGCCACAAAGTCCACTGTTGCTACTGAGACTAAGATCATTTTCTTGTCTAAGTGCTCCCTGGGTTGCTGCAAGCCTTTGGTTATTTTCCAGAGTTCCAAATAGTTGATTCTGACAGTTTTTGCCAGTTTCTTCGTTCCTTTTATGGAAGGATGGAATTTTGGAGTGCCTTCCTCCAGCATTTTTACTGACATCACCCTCTGCAGTCTCCTTTGAACAAAGAAGGAGACAAATGACTTATTTTTAGAACAGAGATAAACCTGAAAGGAGACTGGGTTATGCCAGGACCGTGAAAACCGCTCTTGTGTCAGGTATGGGCTAAGTTTTTTAAATACCTTGATTGATTTCATCCTGACAGCAATCCTCTGAGGCAGTTCCCCCTTTTCATGGACTAGAAAACTGAAAACTGAGAGGTTAAGTTATTTTCTCAAGGTTATATAATCAATAAGAGGTAGGATCAGGTTTTGATCCCAGGTTTTCTGATCCCAAAGCCTGTGCTTTTAATCACCAGGCTATAATGGTATAGGATGAACCACCAAATGTCACAGGAACCCATGAGAAGTGTAGGCTTAGCTCAGCAATATCCAAAGAGATACACAAAGAGGCAACCCTTCTATCACGAGACATCTCTCCTAGTGCTGGATTCCCCCACAGGTAGACCGAGGTGCACCAATATAGTTATTGTATTTCCATCTTAAGAAAAAACTGGAACTTTGTTGGACTTCCTTATACTTATTTTATACCTTAGATTGATCTATCTATCTATCTATCTATCCATCCATTCGTCATGTGAGGTGGGATTCAAACCACATTGGCATCTTTGCTGCTTTTTGAATATCTCCTGTCTTTCAAGGTCATTGCTATTTCTGTTTTGCTAGTTGTTGGGGCCTTGAAAAGTCTTAATATTGGCTCTGGGAACTGACCAGGGCCAAATGGTGTGGGGTGGATGTCATTATTTTAACATACTGTAGCAACAATCATACACTGAAACGTGAGTCGACATTCACTTTTCTAACATATTTATTGAGGGCCTGCTGTGGGGCTAGGCATTGTGCTGGGTGTGCAAAGATGGATAAGATGTGGACTGTGCCCAAGAGGTTCTGACAGTATACCCGAAGTTTGTATATGTGAGTGGAATGAGAGGAGAATGAAGGTAAGGGATGGTTTTATGGAGAAGGTAGCACATGAGCGAGGCCATGGATGGACTTGGATGGGTAGAGACGGCAGGGATCGATGGACCTGCTTTACATATAAGATCTAACAAATTGGTGGCATCAAGGTCCATTTTTCAGTAGCATTAACAGCAACGGGGTAATTACACTTCTCAGAATTGAATACTCCAGCTTACCTGGAGCCCAAGTTGGAGCCAGCTGTTGTAGGGAGAATTTTGTCGGAGGCATCTACCTAAGTCTTCTCCTGATCCCCTCTCTTTTCCTGCTGGGTGTCACAAAAGGGAGCTCAAAAATCTCACCCCTGGGTACAATTTTCCTTAAGGATGTTTCACTGAAAGAATTAAAGCCACTAATTTAAGAACCAAAAGAATCTGCTCAAATATCAGGTTTTTGCTTCATATAAAGATGATCATTTTCCCTTGTTTTTTCTTTCTTTCTTTATATAACGATTCTACTTTTAGGAAGATTCAAAACATTAAATACTTCTCAACATGAGAAGTATTAACTAGGAGTCAAATTGCAAGAGAGAAGCATGGTCATCTGTGTATCAGACCAAAAAAAAAAAAAAAGAATCTGTGACTTAAGCTTTTTTGTTTTGCCACCTTGTGGCACTGTGACCAAATTGCAAGAAAAATAACACAGAATGGGGGGGGGGGAGATTCCATCTGTGTCTTGAGGGTTAATGGTTTACATCCAGAATCATAAAATGATGGCAAACATCTCTTCAAGGGCAGTCACGACCCCTGCCTCCCAACAGTACCCGAAATGCCCCAACTCCAGACACACCCACACAGTTTGCCAGAAGGTGGGTACTGCCCATTGCTCTGTTCTCTTCCAGGGAGGTTCTCCACGTGGCCCTTCTCTTCCTCCGGGTTATCAGTGCCTGTGCAGATGGCAAGATCCGCATTTACAATTTCCTAAATGGGAACTGTCTGAAGGTGATGAAAGCCAATGGCAGAGGTTGTCCTGTGCTCTCCTTCTTTATTCAGGGCAACAGGTGGGTGATAGGTGTGGAGGTCTGAGCCCTGAGCATTTCTGTTCGGATGATGTTTTTTCCTCCTGTGGGACACCGGCCCCGGATTTGATGGCAGCAGGAGAGAGTGGGCCGTGCTCCCCTCCAGTCTTGGCTGCAGTAGTAGGCTCATGGGGGACTCACGGGACTTCACACAGAACTTAGAAATCAGGGACCACACTACTCTTCATTCGTTCTGGGTGTCTGATCCAATCACGCGATGGGCTGGATACAGCTCTGCCGTGGGGACCGAGGTTCTGCCAGCCTGCAGCCCCTGATCCCACGTCTAGCCTGAGAGCTCCCCAGCTCTCTGTGTCTTGCTTCTGATGCAGAGAGACTTGCAGGAGGGTGGGAGTGGCATTGGCAGGCGGCCCAGCGTCCAGTAGGGCAGAACTGAGCAGATGAGTTTACAGAAAGCAGAACCATGACGACACTAATTGTGTATAATACTGTGTTGTTAGACGCTAGGTTCTGGGTGATATTATGTGAAAATACCCAACTAGACTAAACTTTTAAATTCTACCACAGCCTCACTCAAGACATCACTTAATCGCTTCGAACCACATTGCCTTCCTCCTAATGATTAGTCTTCCTTGCTTAAAGCAGGGGGGTGCTAGTATACTAAGGCTCAATAAATTAATGGTTTTCAGTTACAAAGTCAGAAGTCTATTAAAAAAGGTCACCTTTGACCTCTTCTTAATCATGACATCTGAAGAGAGATGTCAGCTTGAGCAAAAATATGTCTGAAAGAGATTCCTAATTGGAATGATTCCCCAAGTTCCATTCCAGTGCTTCCAACCATAACGAGTCACTTTTATGGAGAGTTTACGGTGATAGTGACAGTCTTAAAATCGCAGCCTTTTGGTGCAGAAAGGAGCCCACACATAGCATTTCCATTTCTTGTTTATGGTTATGGGAGACCTAGGAGCAGAGGTGGGGGAGGGAAAGCAATGCCCTGTAAGCGCTGTGAACCCCAGGAACAGTGGGTGGGTAGGAGGCGATATTGGGGACCCCAGGTTTAGAACTCTTTTTTCTCTAGTGGCATGAGAGTGGGGATTAGGGAAGACAGAAATCCTCCTGCTTTACAAAGTACAAATGTTCTGTCTGAACGTAGAGCGTGCACAGACACCCGGAGTGATGGCGTGAAGGGGGTGGGGCTGGAGGGTCAGCAAGGGCTTGAAGGCCTCCCCCATTAGAGCTTTCCTCATCCCATCACGGCAGTAGAGCCATGGCATTTGGATGCTGTGCTTAAGAAAAAAAGGAGTGAACTTGAAGACATCTGTGTGCAGAGTAGCTAAGCCTTCTGACTCGGGCACCCCAGGTTCTTGGCACTCACTCCAGGAACGGAAATTCATTTAAAAATATTGTAATCCGAGAAGGGAAGTAATCAGGACACATGTGACTTGCTCACATCTAATTTCTAAAGAAAATGGCTACAGAGCTAATGACCCCAGCTGCTCGGCCTGCCACCTTTCTCCGCCGTAGACCCTGCAACAACCTACACCACCCTGTCTGTGCGGTCGTTTCCCGGGCACTGATCCCTTAGCCTCAGGATCGGATGGGACAGTAGTCCAAATGCATACCTGGAAACCGGGCAGTGGCAGCCTCCACACTCCTTTTGTGGGCAACCCTGTTGCTTTGGTTCCAGGATGGTGATCAACACAGAGAGCAATATCCTCATGTTCCAGTTTGAGAGTATCAAGTGGCAGTGCTCCCTGGAACAGACCAAACACAAGAAGGACAGAGAGGATGACGGGGAAGAAAACGGCCTCGCGGAAGTTCTCTCCAAGTCGAGCACTCAGATTTACAGCCCTCGGGGATCCACATCTAGCAAACAGACGGCCCAGGAGCCCCTGTCCAGCGAGTCTCACAGGTCCCGAGTTCTCCCGAGGGCATCCAGGTTACCTACAGGTGAGAACGGAATCCCAGGCAGCCCCAGTGGTACCCAGTGGAGCAGGTGAGGGGCTTCCGGGACCAGTTTCTCTGTGGAATATTTTGCTCAATGGTTTCTTGATGATATAAATCCCAACCTTTATGTCATTCTCTTTGATGTGACAATTTGTTAGCCAGCTCAAGGGAATCTCCTGATTTTCAAGGCCTAAGTTTTCAAACTTATTAGAATGTTTCTGCGGTAGATGACACTAGCCCTTCATACTTGCCATTAAAACAAAACACAGACAGCCAGCATCTTCCCCCTTGCCCCTGATCCAAGCATATAGTACATGATTATTTCCCTAGGACACAGACAAGATATATTGTACTGCAGAAAAATGTCCCCTGCAGAATGTATTCTCTGTCGACCTCTGACTGATAACATGTGTACCTGGAAAATACTAGATCAATAGGTCACCTCCAAGCGTATTACACCACAAACGGTCAGTTAGGACAGAGGACCGAGAATTTCAGATAATGCTCAAAGCTCGATAATCAGTAGGAAACGGGGGTAGGAGGGGGGCCGTCAGGAGGTGACCTAGATGGACCTTCGGCTCCAGGTGATTGCCTAGTTTCATGGGACAACAGGAAGCAACAAACAGTGAAGTGATAATTTGGGTGAAAATCAGTTGAATTATCAGCAACACCTCCAGTATTCATACCTAATTGAATCATATAATTACTACAGTTTCCTCCTCAATCTTAATTTAGGAGTGTTAACAGAGGCACCTCTAAGTCAAGGAGAGCCAAAGTCACCCCGAAGAGACAGCAGGAAGAGACCGAGTTCTACGGAAGCAAATGGCACGGGCACCGAGCAAGAGAATTTGGAAGCCAAACCCCTCGCCGGAGATAAGAAGAACGGTGATCCTTTATTCTGAATTCATGTGGCAAGATTCAATCTCTCCCTCTCTCTTTCTTTGTTCGGTCTAATTTTTCAGCAGTTGATCAACCAGTTTGCTTGGATTCTGAATGAATAAAATGCCCAGCTTCTCCTAAGAGTGGTGGGTTTTCCCTAATCGTCCCTTTACTGACTGGAGGCCACACAGAGCGAGCGCCTTTCTCAGAGCTGAGCTTCTGGTTTTGGGCTCACAGTCAGCCTCCTCACTTCTTGGACTGTTGTGTCATCAATCTGAGTAATGGGCACAGCGGAAGGGAGAAGAGGCAGTGGGGCTGATTGCAGAGGCATTTTAGGGGGTTTCACGGGGGAGGAGCTGGATTGGGGGGTACTCTTCATGTGAGATAAGGGGGTCAGGGAGATAGGTGGGGAGGGGCTTTGGGGAAGAGTTACCATGAATCGGGTGTCCCTTTGTTGTTTTTGAGAGACTCTGGTAAAGATTTAAAATGCCGTTCAAATATTTTTGGCTAATATAATAGTGTTTCTTTGAATCAAACTCCCTGCAGAGACTAGCTTCAAGGTGAGCGTAAAACAATTGAGTTTTGTGAGGTCTGTAATAACAGTGGGCATCCTTGCATATACCTGTGTCTGTGTACCTGTATAGGTATACCTGCGGGGTAAGGTCCTAGGCGTGGCATCGCTGAGCCACAAGGATGATTGCATTTTAAAAGCTAGAAGGAGATTGCCATAGTTGTCTTTAAAAACTGCTGTGTCACTTTTCACTCCCACCAGCAATGCATGAGAGCTCCCACTGCTCCCAAGCCAGCACTGGGTGTTCACCATCATTTTGCTCATCTGATAAGTAAAGATGATATTTGCATTTCTTTAAGGTTGATCACTCACAAACTAAATGTCCCTCAGTGGGCAGTAACTAAGTAGATGGTGACAAAGCCATACTATGACAAAGGCATATTATACAACAGCTAAAAATGGATGAGGAGCCCCATTTTTGACTTGGAAAGAGATCCATAATATATTATTATATGAAAAAAAGACAAGTTAATGAACAATGAGCCCATCACAATTCCTTTTAATAGGAGAAAAACTGTGTTTTGTCTCTCTCTCTCTCTCTCTCTCTCTCTCTCTCTCACACACACACACACACACACACACACACACACACACACACACACAGAGTGGTGTATTCTGGAATTGGACGAAGCGCGGGGAAGACTTTGACATCTTAATTTCATTTAGATAAGACCTATTTGCTCAAGGAAAATTATACACGGTTATAAAATCGTAAAATCAATACCCTGTTGCATTTTCTTTCCTAGTTTTATTGGTGTAGTTTGAGGTGCAGATTTTACTTGCTAGGTCAGACTAGACAAATGCCTCCTCCTTTGCATGGTTCAGTTATTCCTTTTGTAAAAGGAGGATAATGTTTTCAGTGTGTCTGTGAGGTATTGCAGGGATTCAAAAGCCTAAATGAGAGACGTAGTCAATTTGCTCACCTATGAAGCCATCGTTGCTAACTCAAGGGCCTTAGGCATCTTGGAGGCCTTGACCCTAAAGTAGCATGCCAGAATGAATCTGTTGTCCTTGTCAGTGGCTTTTGGGCCTACAAAATGTTCAAAACATTTTGGGAACTCCTGTTCAGGAACTGCCTTTTGGCCATTTGATAGCTTCAACTTTGCAGGGGTGACATGTTTTTTGAAGGCAGTTTTGATTTTGAGAAACATCCAAAGATCACTTGGAGTCAAATTTGATTAATAAAGTGGAAATCAAGCTTTGCAATACAGGTTTTATTTAAAAATATAGGTATGTTACTGAAAATTTGTAAGGCCTGTAAATGGGGCGTGAATGTCATTCCCACAGGGATGTTTCACGAATGTGTGGAGCATAGGCATTACATATGTTCCTTCCAAAATATGCATATCTAGAGGTTAATACACACTTGTACACAAGTACTAGCATATTTGTTAAAAACTTGTGCTAAATATTTTGTAATTTCTCGTCTCATAGAGGATTTTTGCTCACAGGATGGCAGCATGTCCATTGGGTAACAAAGACCATAGTCTGAATAGCAGTTGGAATGGATTTAACTTTCATACGTAAGTACTTAATGGTTTTCATGGAACACTGGTTTGTTTTTCTTTTCTTTTTTTTAAAAAGCAGGTGATGTGGAGAAAATACCAAAACAAGGACAACTGGGAACTTTGGGAGACTCGATCAGTTGCTCAAAGAAGAAGTCCCGGTGCATCCCTATGTCACCTGACCAGTTTCTCCTGACTGTGAATGCCCTGCAGAAAGCCCATAATTCTGGGGAGTTTGCCTATCCCCGGAGGCCCCAAACCCTGGTCATCGATGCCTGCGGACCTTCCATTTCATACCCAAGGAAGGTCCTGAGTTTGAAGGGACAATCGGTCCAACGTGCAGTAGATCGGTTGAGATTGAGCAACCCTCCCTTACACATGAAACAAACCAGTATTCCCCTTGAAATCCAGAAGCTTCAGCCTAACCTGAAGAACTCCGTGCACAGCCCCAGAGTCCAGTCTACCATCCCCCAGCCGGTGCTTATCTGCCCCAAGTTCTCTGGCAGCTTAAAGGGTGAAGGCCCGGCAATCAGTTCAACTGATGGGGCAGTGCGCAGCTTCAGCCCCTTAACCAGCACACAGGTCATCAAACCAAACCACGTGCTGGCTCCGCTGATGGGCACGACGGCCCAGGCTGCCAAGAAAGATCGGCCCCACTTCTACACGGCTCTCGACCCCTTCAGAGTGAACACGGAGTTCATGCTGCTGACTGTGAAGGAGGAGAAAGAGTACGAGGAGGCCAAGATGAAGGAGTTTCAGGCCATAAAGCCGGCTGGAGGGGTTGATCCGGAAAAAGCCAGCAGAGCTGCCTGGGTCAGGAAGATCAAAGGCCTGCCCATAGATAATTTCACGAAGCAAGGAAAAACAGCAGCCCCTGAGCTGGGGCAAAACGTATTTATCTGAACCAGCCTTGGGAAATTACAGTGTCGTGTAATAAACAAAAAACCAAGCGGATGTTGGTGTTCAGCCTCTTTTCGTTTGTTTGTTTTCAACTGTTCCCTGGCAATTAACATGGGGACTCTTTAATTATTTTCCTATAAGCCAAAGAACTGATATATTTATCAAAGTAAGAAAACAGAGAGAGGCTGGGGGTGATTGGCATCTGTAGTCCCACTGAAAACCATTCAGTGAGAGGCATGGAAGCCCTGTTTCACTGATGGGAGATGTTGGAAGTTTAATACCACTCATGGCTACCAATTTAGGGCTATCGTTTCTTCTAGCAAATGAACTGATGGGATTATATCAGAATAATGCACTGGAGTTCCCTGGTATTTTCGTATGGAAGCCTGATGAAGCTCAATGAGTTTAATTAAGAATCTAAAAGGAGGGCTTCCCTGGTGGCGCCGTGGTGGAGAGACCGCGTGCCGATGCTAGGGGACACGGGTTCGTGCCCCGGTCTGGGAAGATCCCACAGGCCGCAGAGCAGCAAGGCCCCATGAGCCATGGCTGCTGAGCCTGCGGGTCCGGAGCCTGTGCTCCGCAACGGGAGAGGCCACAACAGTGAGAGGCCTGCGTACCACGAAAAAAAAAAAAAAGAATCTAAAAATTGCATTTTTCCTTCTCAGGGCTAACTCCTATGGAACAGAATTAGGCACATTCATCCTTTCTACATTAATATCATGTGTGATGAGGTTGCTACTTAAGCCTGCTGAGGTTGGTGTCAGGGGCCAGGCAGGTGATTTAGATGTGGGCAGCCCAGCATAGGGGCTGTGGCCCGTCAAAGAGCTCAAACCCCATATGAAGGGGGTAGCTCCTACTCAGTAGCTCAGCATGGCGTAGGATGGAAACCATTGAAGCAGAATGCAGAACAAAACACCAAAACACCAACCCCACAGAACTCCACAACCCACACACTGAGTGGGCCACCAGAGCCCTGGCATGGGTAGGCTAGATGCACAGGCCACCTGTTCCCAGCCTCTGCTTTCACCTCCAGGTTCAGGAATACCATCATTTGCCAAGCTTTCTCTCCCTGGAGAATTTTTCTCCGTTATTAGGAAATCAGGTTTAAAGTAGCACTGGCAAATAGCCGTGTAAAAATTGTGATTTGAATGCAAAGAATCCCTTCAGTTAAGGAAACGTGCTTCTACACATTATTCCATGAGCCTTCCAACAGCAGTTTGACGGCAGGCTGGGCGGATAAGATATTGTTATAATCACAGTTTCAAAGATGACATAAAGTCCCTGAATTTCAGCTCCTTCAAGGGGCAAGATCACAATATTCGCGGCTAAACTTAAAACCGTGATAAGAATAACATCTACTGAGTAGGTATGGGCCCTGTAGGGATACCATTACCATCACCTTACTGAGGAAGGGAAGGACACATAGAGGTTAGCTAGATAATTGGCTAAGTGGAGAAGACGGGCTCAAACCCAGGGGGCTCAGGCTCTCTCCTTTTACTGTTTCCCAGGTCTATCTTCCTCCCTTAATAAGACCCGCCATGTTTAGGGTCCTCCTGCCTCATTCTTCTTAATAACATTTACCCCTTCGCAGGAGGACATTTATTTCTTCAACTGCTTCCACTATTTAAGGTACAAAAGTAATCCTGTACGGAATTACACGTCATCGTAAAACACTCAAACGAAATGAAAACTATGGAATAATCATGCCCCTGACCCCCACCCCTGCCCTCAGGACATCCACACTAGCGGAATGACACTCTGTAGGCAGCAGCAACATCTCCAGGCGACAAACCATGAAGTCCCTAAAGCAGCATCTTTTACTTTCCTCTCCTGCTTGGACCGGCCCATACCCCACCCCGACTCCTGGCTTCTCTTCTCGCCTCGCCCCGCCTCGCCCCGCCCCGCCCCGCCCCGATCCTCCCACTCCGAATCGCCCCTCCCCCACGCTCGCCCCGCCCCACTTGCTCCTCCCCTGAGGGCCCGGAAGCGGAAGTGGGGTTGGGTTGCCGGTGTTACTCCGGCTCCTCCAGGTGCGTAGTGATCCCGCCTCGTCTGTTCTGGTCCCCGGCCCGCGGCTGCGGCGCTGACGTGGCTCCCGGAAGTGGGGCTGGCGTGGGCCGCCATGTTGCAGCAGGTGAGGGGCTGTGGGCGCGGAGAGAGGGCCGCGGCGGCTGGGCCGGTCCAGCAGGGTCTGAGGGGCGCGTGCTGAGCGTCCGGGGCCGCTGCCGGAGCCCAAGGAGGAGCTGGTGGGCGGCGGGTGGGCGGCGGGCGGGCGGGGCGGCCGGGGGCGGGGCCGGGGTCCGGGCTGCGCTGAGGGCCAGCGCGGGTGTGAGAGGCGCGGGGTCGCGCCCGGGCGGGCGGCCGCAGAGACGCCGTGTGTGGCCGGGCGAGGGGAGGGGGGGCCGCCGCCGCCCCGCACGTGAGATTAGGGGACCCCCCCCCCCTCCGGCCTCGCGTTCAAGTTTGTGCTGTCTCAGCAGCGTTGGAGGTGGCTGGTCCACTCCCTTGACCGCATCTGCCCCTCCGAGCTAATTACAGCCCTCACGTGTAGGACCAGAGATTAGTAAGAATCATTTCGTAGTTTCTTCCTATTTTTCAAAAAGTTACACTTTTAGTTAGATTTTGTAGGCGTTTTTTCCTTTTTAGGGGTTACTGTGGCCCCAGACACTGTGCTAGGCCCCGGGGAAGGGCTGCGAACCGCACAGACGATTTCCTGCCCTGAATCGGAGGGTGAATTGGAAGGTGCCGGAGGTGGGGAGGCAAGATAAGTTAGAAGACTGAAGGTAGTTTTCACGGGGCGATCACAGAGCCAGGGTGATATGATAGCAGGTGTCTGCGAATAGGACACCCTCGGGATTTAGGGTCGGAAAGGACCGCTCCGGGGAGATGACCTGAGTGGGGATAATCCAGTGATGGTCTGCACCTGCGCCCCGGCTGAAGGAGGCTGGAGAAAAACACCCAGCGGCCCCGACTGTTCCCACTTAAGCGTGTGGCCGGGCAACTCAAGCGAGCCCTTAGGGCCGCCAGGCAGTCGTCACCCTGCCCACTCCGTAGCCTCCTCTCCCTCCCACCTAGGCTGCTCTCCAGGGCTTCTCCCTCAAACCTTCAGCGTTTCTTCCTGATCTGCTCTCACCCCCTAGCCTTGCTGCTCGTTTCACTGAGACGATGGAAGCCATCGGTGTCCGCACCACCTGCCATATCCAGCTTTCCTCGTAATCTCCTGTTTAGTCTGCCTTTGTTTTATGTAACTGCACTGTCTGTGCTGCGTTTTTTTTTTGATGTGGACCATTTTTAAAGCCTTTATCGAATTTGTGCGAAAACAGTAGTGATTTTTTTTTTTTAATGTTTTGGTTTTTTGGTCACGAGGCCTGTGGGATCTTAGCTCCCTGACCAGGGATCGAACCCACACCCCCTGCACTGGAAGGCGAAGTCGTAGCCACTGGACCACCAGGGAAGTCCCGGTGCTGCCTTCTTAAGCCGAGCCCTCTACTTGTGCACTGGTTTCCATCCCCTCTTGCCTAAAGTGCCCCCAGAGAATTCTAGCCTGTCGCCAAGGTGGAGACCACTGGTCTCATAGATGTGAATCCATTTTACATTTTCTAGCTCCAGCTGCTCCTCCACTCTCCCACCTTCATTTATTCTGAGGGCTTTCTCCATGCTTGCTCTTTGTGTTCCCACTCCTGTGCCTGTGAACAGACACCTAGTCAGGGTGCCAGAGGGAGGCCCAGGGGAACTGTCCTGGAAGCCTCCCCACAGCCTGTACTTCCCTCTGCTCCTGTTTGCACTCAGGTTACTTCTGGCACTGATCACAGTCTGCCACGGGTGGTAGGTGATCGCTCCTTTGTTTGTTAACTCATGCTTTCAGCAAATACTGGAGCACCTGGCCTGGTGCTCGGCTAGACACTAGGTTTTATTACAATGCAGGGATGGAACTTGCCCTCCAGTAGCTTGGCGTCTGGGAGGAGGTAGGAGGCGTAGACTTGCAGTAAGAATATCCCGAGATAATTGTTCAAGCGGAGATTTGCCCAGGTGCTGTGGGAACGTGGGAAGGGGGATGCCTGAGGATTTCAGGGCAAGTTTCTCAGCTGTTGCAGTATTTGAGCTGAAAGTTGAAAGATGATTTGGTGTTTGCCTGATGGTCCGCTTCATAGGGGATGGGGAAGGGAAGAGCTTCTGGGTAGAGAAAACATAAAGGGCAGAAAGGTGGGAGGGCCCGAAGTACTTTTCCCAGGGCAGGTAGTAACAGCGTTGCTGTAGAGCTCAGTGGGACGGAGCGTTGTCAGGAGGTGGGTACGGGGTCAGGTCATGAGCTGTCACGAGCTCTGGTTTGCCGTGCCTGAGGGATTTAAGTCTCATCCTGTACAGGGAGGGGCGCCACGGAACAGTTTGGGCAGGGGGGTGACATGGTATGCTCTCCACTTAGGGAGACACTCCGGGTAATGAGGGGGGTAATGAGGGGCTTGAGTAGAGCGGGCGGTGAGACCTGAGGTGGCAGGTGAGTGGGGAGGGGCTGGCGCTGTGGAGGTGGGGGGCGTGACTGAGGCTGCAGGGGAGTTGCAGTGAGCTGAGGTGGAGGAGGGAAGGGAAGTAGAGGGCCGAAGGATGACTCAGTGTCAGGACTTCAAAACGTCTCTTCCCGCTGTAAAGGGCACCTGAAGAGGCTTGTATGCTGATGAGAAAGAGCCACCGGAGAGACTGGAAGATACAGGAAACTGTAACTAAAGGGGAAGAGTGATGGAACACGCCCCCAGGGAGGCGGGAAGAGAAGGGATTCCGACTACAGAGTAGCTGCTTTAGCCTTGGAGAAAGAGGGACAGAGTTGTGAGAAGGGGTCGGGAAAACTGGGGTGCAGTCAGGTGATTCTGTGGAGGAGCCAGAGACGGTGAGTTGGTCTCGGCAGCCTCAGCCTTTCTCTGACCTGGGAGAGCCGCCTGAGGGGGGCTGCACTGAGTTTGCGCTTGGCAGCTTCTTGGGTGGGTTGGAGAGGGCAGGTGCTTGGGTTGCCACTTGGGGTTTGGCCAGGTGATCAGGGTTGGGGGAGGGAACTGCCCTCGCCTCTTCCCTAGGCTGTGAGTTCCACGTGGCCGTGACTGCGTCCTACCGTTGTCTTCCGTATTGACTAGCGTGCTGCCTTGCATGTAGTAGGCACGCAAGACGGAGTTTCGTTCTGCTTCATAAATGTTTGCTTTTCCTATCAGGACAGTAATGATGACATTGAAGATGTTTCACTGTTTGATGCAGAAGAGGAGACAACTAGTAGACCAAAAAAATCCAAAATCAGGTACGACGATAAGTTACAAGACTCGGGTTAGTGTCTGGTGCTGTTCTGTCCATCGCCTGGTGCCAAGCGACGGGGTTCGGGTCAGAGTGTTTGTGATGTGCTGGTGAATATTGTGTATTGCTGCTTTGCTCTTTAGTCTGAGATGAGGTGACATCTCACGTTTTCCCTGGGAATAATTGACATATGGCATTTTACTCAAAACTGAGTTTTCAAATCTGCAAATCCAATTTTTTGAACGCTGATGTTTTTAATTCTGACTTTTGTACCAAGGATGCACCATTTCTTTAGATAGTTTCTGTAGATATATTACATTTTGATTTATTATGCAAATTTCAGAATTGTATCTTTTGTATCAACTAATGTGTGAATATCAAGCCGAATATATTTCTATTCCAAACTTAGTTATCGCTAAAGAAATTCACTTGATGAAATCAAATTCTACCTGAACCTTGAAAACATATGCCCGTCACAAAAGACCATGTATTATATGATTTTGTTTATGTGAAATGTTCAGAATAGGCAAATCTGTAGGGACAAGAAGTACAATTAGTGGTTGCCTAGGACTGGAGAGGGGTGGGATTGGGGTAAATGGGGGGGTGACTGCCCATGGGTATAAGGCTTTATGTTTGGGGTCATGAAAAAGTTCTAAAATTGATTGTGTGATAATTGCACAATTCTGTGAATATACCCAAAATCACTGAATTATACCCTTTAAATAGGGGAATTGTGTGGCGTGTGGATTATATCACAACGAAGCTGTTGATAAAACAGCAACTATGCCTGATGGTTACTTTGTCTTAATGTCTGAAGTGATTTCTGAGGGCCTAGAAATTCTTAGGGCATGAGTTTTAGGCATGTGAAAATAGGAGTCAGTCCTAAGAGTGTAGTTTCCTAATTCCTCTAAGCTTGGTAAAGTTTCTTGTTACGTATTTTGTGAAAGTTTATAATCAATGAGGTGTTAAAGTCACGTTTACATAGTGTATTTTCTGTGACAGCAGGGCCTAGTCAAATAATGGGACTTATGAAAAAAAGAGAGGTAGGTGGTTTGCTTCTTCCTCAAGTCATCTTTTATTTTGGCAAGACTCTGCATGGTTCTGCTGTGGCTGAAACATTTTCATCTACATCTGCAGTACCTGTTGTAAATGTAATTGCATTTCTTTTATTATGTTTTGGTTTTCAGACACCCAGTGGCATCATTTTTCCATTTATTCTTTCGAGTCAGTGCAATTATAGTCTATCTTCTCTGTGAATTGTTCAGCAGCAGCTTTATTGCCTGTATGGTGACAATTATCTTGTTGTTGTCATGTGACTTTTGGGCAGTCAAGGTAGGTTTGATTGTTTTTATTTTAAAATCGTATTTATATGATGAGATTGAATGACGTGTAAACAGTAAAAAAAAAAAACAAAAACAAAAAACAAAAAAACACTTAGCATTTCCGATTGGTATTTATCTTTTTGTTACCTTAGGCCTCACCTGTGTCAAAGTGCCAGTTGTGGCAGATCACGTGTAGGTTTACTGACTTGTCTGTGCTTTATGTTAACCTACATCAGCTTTAAAGTTAAGCAAACAAATAAAAATGTGACCAGCAGCTACAGACTACACATGTTGCTTCTAATCCTCACCACTGGATTTGCTTCAGGGTCACCTCTGGCTATGCCGTGTATGATTTCTAGATAAGACCCCAGGGTAGTTTGTCCACAAATACTCAAGTACCGACCATTGCAAAGGCTCCTATTTGAGCTTGAGGGCATTGTTTCTCAGCCAGGGCCAGTTTTGCCCTGGGGGACGTTCGTTTGTCAGTATCTGAAGACATCTTTGGTTGTCGCAACTCGGGGTGGGGGAAGTGTGCTATTGGTATCACGTGGGTAGAGGCCAGGGATGCTGCTAAATATCTTAAGGTGAACACACAGGGCAGCCTCCCACATCAAGGAATCATCTGGCCCAAAATGTGGATAGTGCTGAGGCTGAGGGATCCTGTTGTAGGGGATAGAAAAGAGTGTAAGAAATGGTTCAGACTCAGAGGCAGTGGTAGGTAGAGGGATGGATGGATGGAGAGATAGGTATATAGATAGAGGGGCATGTGATAAAGTAACTATGGTAAAATATTAAATGTAGACAGACACTAGGTGATACATATATGGGTATTCACTGTAAAACTTGACTTTTCTGTGTGTTTGGAAATTTTCATAATAAAATGGTAGGGGGAAAAATTGAAGGCAAAAGCTACTTTTGGAATTTGAGATCTGTATATTGATACAAAAACCAGTAAGATGTTACAGGTCTGCTCATGCCCACCAACCCAGCCATTTTTAGATCTTTTGATTGTTACAGATAGCAGAAGTGGTTGGCTTGGTGGTGGCCAGTTTCCATAGGCCACAAAATGCTGAGAATAAAGATTACAAAGGTCTGTTTCCTGTAGGCTTTTCTTTTGCACGGTCTTCTTTGCCTTGTATTTCTTTGAATTTCTTCTGTTGCTTTATGCTCTAAAGTGTTTACTGTATCCAGGTCACAGTTTTGTTTTGAGGAACGTTTCTTTTTGTTGTTCATGTAATTTCTACTTAGCCAAATAGAACACCACCTTCAGTCAGTTCTTCCTGGTAATTTCCAAAAATTATATAATTAGACCCTTGTGGGTTTAGAGTTTTAAAAAATGTGGCCAGAGGGAGTTCCCTGGTGGCCTAGTGGTTAGGATTCCGGGCTTTCACTCCATAGCCGGGGTTCAGTCCCTGCTCAGGGAACTGAGATAACCGGGATGAAAGCCACAGCACGACCAAATTTAAAAAAAAAAAAAAAAAAAAAAAATGTGGCCAGAAAGTATATTTTCTGATAACGTTTTTTTTTTTTTAAAACAAGGGCTTACCTGTGGCAGAATTACTTACAGATATGCAGACAATTGAGATATGAAATTAAGAAGTCAAGAATGGGGAAATTATTAAATGGACTTGGGGAAGGGAGTGTGCAGGGTTCTGAATGTAGTTAGAACAGCAGTGTGTCGTCGTTGTAAATCTCAAGGCAGTTGTCAAAAGAAGAGATAGTTATTAAAAAAATAAGAGATAAATAAGATAAAGTTATTTAAAAAATAAAAAGAACTTAAATGTTATAACCCATATGGGGCTTTTGTCTTATTCTTTATTTTGAGAAATACAGTAAAAAAAGAATAAATAGTTGTTTTCAAATTTTTATGGTAACTATTAGTAAAATTTAAAACATTGTGTGTCTTCCACAACATTGGAGAAGACAGGAGCAACTAAAACATACATCAAGAGAAGGAGAACAAAGCAAGCATCCAGGAGCCTGAAATATCACAGGGCAGAGTGCAAGGGGATGGGAGCAGTAGCAAATTAGTTACAGCTGTAGATGTAATTTGATTAAACCCTCTTTTTAAAGATAAAAAATCTTAGATCTGGTCAAAAATCAAAGTCCAGGGCTTCCCTGGTGGCGCAGTGGTTGGGAGTCCGCCTGCCGATGCAGGGGGTGCAGGTTTGTGCCCCAGTCCGGGAGGATCCCACGAGCCGTAGAGCAGCTGGGCCTGTGAGCCATGGCCGCTGAGCCTGCACGTCCAGGGCCTGTGCTCCGCAACGGGAGAGGCCACAGCGGTGGGAGGCCTGCGTACCGCCAAAAAAAAAAAAAATCAAAAGTCCATCCAACCCAAAAGATCTAACTATAATTGTAACATTAGAAAAAGTAAAAGAAGGCAAAGATAACATGAGACCAATTCAAACAAAAAGAAACTTGACGTTATGTTATTATCAGATAAAACAGAAATGAGAGTAAGATAGCATTCAGTGGAACAAGAAAGGTCAGTTGATGAGTCACAGGATCATTCACAGAAGGACATCACATCAAACTATAGTGAAAAACTACTAGAAACACTAGAGAAGATGGAGGAACACTGTTGTGATAGAAGTCTAACAAACCATTGTCTTTGCAGATCAAAGCAACAAAAAATACATAAGGTTTGAAGGATCTGAGTGAAATAACAAGGTCACTTTCATAGCAGTATTTGGAACTCTGTATGTAGAGGCATAATACGTTCTTGTTCAGTTCCTGTGGGACATTTACAAAAGTTGACTAAATATCACTATGAAGAAAATCCAAAGAAATTGCCCAAAGCAGCTACATCTTCTAGTCCAGTACAACAGAACTGGAGACTAATAAAAAAAAAAAAAAATGGTTGTCAAAATTGGGATTTTTTTTTTTTTTTTTTTTTTTTTGCGGTACATGGGCCTCTCACTGTTGTGGCCTCTCCTGTTGCGGAGCATAGGCTCTGGACGCGCAGGCTCAGAGGCCATGGCTCACGGGCCCAGCCGCTCCGCGGCACGTGGGATA
>RJWK010043660.1:0-18670 GCA_004363435.1 Platanista minor
ATAAATGCTGGAGAGGCTGTGGAGAAAAGGGAACACTCTTGCACTGCTGGTGGGAATGTGAATTGGTACAGCCACTATGGAGAACAGTATGGAGGTTCCTTAAAAAACTACAAATAGAACTACCATATGACCCAGCAATCCCACTACTGGGCATATACCCTGAGAAAACCCTAATTCAAAAAGAGTCATGTACCAAAATGTTCACTGCAGCTCTATTTACAATAGCCAGGAGATGGAAACAACCTAAGTGTCCATCGACAGATGAATGGATAAAGAAGATGTGGCACATATATACAATGGAATATTACTGAGCCATAAAAAGAAACGAAATGGAGTTATTTGTAGTGAGGTGGATGGACCTAGGGTCTGTCATACAGAGTGAAGTAAGTCAGAAAGAGAAAGACAAATACCGTATGCTAACACATATATATGGAATCTAAGAAAAAAAAGAAATGTCGTGAAGAAACTAGGGGCAAGATGGGAATAAAGACACAGACCTCCTAGAGAATGGACTTGAGGATATGGGGAGCGGGAGGGGTAAGCTGTGATAAAGTGAGAGAATGGCATGGACATATGTACACTACCAAACATAAAATAGATAGCTAGTGGGAAGCAGCCGCATAGCCCAGGGTGATCAGCTTGGTGCTTTGTGATCACCTGGATGGGTGGCATAGGGAGGGTGGGAGGGAGGGAGACGTAAGAGGGAGGAGATATGGGAACATATGTATATGTATAATTGATTCACTTTGTTATAAAGCAGAAACTAACACCGTTGTAAAGCAATTATACTGCAATAAAGATGTAATAATAAAAAAGAAAAAAACTGTCAGTACAAACAACAACAGCAATCTTTACCACACAGTGTCTTCCACTCCTCTGCAGCATCCAACTCACAGCTTCTTCAAATTCCTGAAGGTGGAGAGTATGCTTGAAAATGTCCGAGTAAATATACAGTAAAAATCTGAGTAGGACAGACACAGATACTAGGGGTCGTTTTGTTTGTGCAAAAGTTACTTAAATGACAACTTCAAGTAAAAAGGCTCTTCACAGAGGCAGCTAGTGAGATTTCTGCACTTTGGTCTGACAACTAAGACATAGACAGGCACAAGGGGTAGGGGGTGTAATCTGGCAAAATTAAACAACGAGCTCATCTGGAATATACTTCCATACATACTAGAGGTTCCCTCACCATCAACAGGGCACAAAGGTGGGCAGGGTCAGCGCTGAACAGTTCTACTTCCTGGTGAGGAAACTAGTGTCCACATAGTATGACGTGGGTGAACATTAGAAATGGTGGGTTGAGTAACGAACAAGCAAAGCAGTCCACTGGAAGAAGTTCTCCCTTCTACTGCAGCTCTCCAGTTGGCTTACCCTATGACCCTTGTGAGTCAACAAACATTACCATCACTAACAGCAAATGAATGTATAATTCATTTATTTAACAAATATTTATTGAGCATCTACTATGTGCCAGGCCTTGTTCTAAGTGCTGCAGTTACAGCATGGGACAAAAGAGATCAAACCAACAACAGCAGAATCAACAAAAAACAAAAACCTCGCCCTCGTGGAGCTTACTTTCAGATGGAGGTGAGACAGACATTAATAACTGCTTAATGTGACAAGGACACTGAACTATGCCTTACCAGTTAGCATGGGAAGAAAGGGACGTGTGCAAAGAAATAAAAGAGAAATGACTCCTGACTTCCCCAGTCCCTAGGTACAAATAAAATCACATTAAACATGCTATCAAGATAGGCTGTGTTATGAGCCATGCATTTCTGCAGATCTCCATGAGCTGCCGTGTGTCACATGAGCAGCAGCTGTCTTGCATGGTTATACGAACAAATGAATTTCTGCTTTTTCACTTTATCCTCTCATCAGGGTCTACTTCCACCCTTACTTTAGCGGGCCTAACCATCACCAAATGTTGCAATATCCTCCTTAAGAATACTTCTCCCAGGTGCTCTGCAGAGGAATGCAAGACACGGGCTACAAGTCTCCAGTGATGGCCACCCTGAATCCTTAGGTATCTTGAGGCAAGGTTGAGTGTCTTTTTCATGAGTTAGGAATATGTGTAATCCCAATCAAGATGAGGAAGGAGACTGAATTATTGGTCCCAATTTGCACTCCTCTGTTAGCAATATGCATCCACACCCTTGCCATGACCTCACAGAGGCAGAGTGTATTTCTTCCACCCCACTGACATCGGGCTAGGCCATTTGCTTAAGCAATGAGATGTGTGACGCCAGCGAGGGCTTACAATGTGCTGAAATGAACACAGAGAACCATCCTGCTGACCTGAAGACCTGCAGCACGAAGCCACCTCCAGGCACAAGAGCCACCCCAGCTGGCCCACACGGATACAGTAAATGGTTCTTCTAAGCCACTGAGTTTTGGGGTAGTTTGCTACAGAACATATTATGGCAGTAGATAACTGATTCAACATGTGTGGCAAACACTGTCACGTTGTCACCACATGTGCCCCAAGTGCCCTACTGAGATCAGCTATATCAGTGTCTATCCCCACTCTTTCTTCTTGGGGCTTAGTAGGGGGTGGGGTGGGAAAAGACCATATTATTTGTAAAACTCCTTCCCACTCCCCATCCCTATGCCTTTGCTCACCTGTTACCTTGTACACAACTCTTCTTTCTCCTCTCAGCCAAGAAACAAAATTTCCCCCACAAATAAGTTCATGCAAATTCTCTTGGGAATTGTTGATCCCATGCACCCACTTGCATTTTGGTTTAACCAGGACAATCTTAGTAAATAATTAAAACAGACCTTAACATTTTTGGCCTGCCACAATCTAGCACTACTCTACCTTTCCAGTCATATTTACTATTCTTTCATTTCATCATCCTGAAGGTCCATCCATCATGTTTCCAGTATGGTCCCTTGAGAGTCTGCATCTTTATCCTGTCAGGATTCTTTGCCCTGCACTGGAAACTCGCCACCTTCTTCTGCCTCTCCTACCTCACCAAATGCTATCCATCCTTCAAAGTGCAATTGCAGTGCCACCTCCTCCTCCATGTTCAACTTAATCCCACCACATCCTTCCTCTGGGTCCCTGGTTATCCAGCAGGATCACTCTTCCAACTGCCATTATAGTTACATGAGTGTATCTTTCTGCTCCCACTCTAAATCAGTTATAAAACGTTAGCCTGTTCATTCCCAGCAAGTGTGTATTTCTTTTCCTTATAAATTATATGTAGAGATACACATTACCTAGTATACCATTATTTACATAATTGAACCCACACAAAATAATAGACATTTTTCAAGGATGAAATAAAATAAATATAAATAGAAGCCCTAACATTTTCTTCTGATACCCTCAGTGGATTGCCTTGGGCACCCCTTGAGGTAGGCACATTCTGCCATGGAGGTGATCATCCATGAAGCTAGAATCCGTGCATGATCCATATTTCAACTCCACCCCCAACACCGCTGCTGAATCTAACACAGTGCCCTATATGCAACCGTAGGGGACCATAATTATTTACTGGATGGGTGAATGTATAAGTCTCTCCCCTTGCAAGCCAGGACACTATAATATAGAAGACAAAGCACTGGGAATCAGGAGTTTGGTCCCTGAATAGCCCATGTGACCTTGAGCAAGTCACTTGATATTTCTGGGCTTTCGTTTTCTCATTGTGAAAAAATATAAGATGATACAATCTCTAAAGCTTCTTGGAACTCAAATGTTTAGGGCACAAAGAGGTTGGGGTGATAACACCTCCTGATGGAAAGAGTGAAAAGGAGATCAATTCGTGAAGTCCTCAGAAGAAAGGTGAGAAGTGAACTCAAGCATTTTGAGGATTATTACTAATGAAGCCATAGCTCTACTTTGTCTACATGGATCCGGCTGGGCCAGGATTTATCCTGGAAAGTTACATGGCTCTGACCCTCTAAGTAAGACACCCTGGGGACTGCGCCTGGCACCATGGCCCCCCTCAGCCCAACCCCCCCCCCCCAGCAGAGCTGGTCAGTTAAACCAAGAATCCAGGTGAGCAGGGTGTGAGCAAACGAGGCTGCACTGCACAAAACTCAAAGTTGGGCCTATTTAAAGTAGGGAACTTTCCTTTTTTGCCTTGCTTCAGCATGTCTGGAGAAATTCTGTGAGGAGCTTTTACCTTTCTCTGAGGCCTCATGCATGGGCCACAGCCAAAGGCAGATTTCCGGACCTATCAGACCAATTATTTCACAGGACGTAAGTCCTTAGCCTGATGTTCCTTGTATTTCCATTACTATCTCATTCAATCCGCTCCTGAGTGTAGTGACAGGACTTGGCTTTCTTCCCTTCAGAGGTCTGCCCACTGTCCAGTCCTCATAGCCTGGAAGAATTTTTTTTTTTTTTTTTTTTTTTAACTAATGGCTTCAATACTTCTTCTTTCTTAGCTTTAGCCATGGTTCCTGGTCCTGCCACCCCAGAAGATGGTAACTAATACTTTTCTCTCATTTATATGGTTATCTTGAAGGTATTTAAAGACTCTGGTCACTTCCCCCATAGAAGCCTTACTTTACAGAGACTATAAATTACTTCTTCAGTCAGACCACTCGCGTTTGCTCTTCCAACATTCGTATCATTTTTGTGGCCTTTCTTTTATTTCCTCTACATTTTATTTCCTTTTTAAACCAAGGATATGTGAACGAGAGCTAACTTTCCAGATGTGGTTAGAATCTTTTCGAATGAGGTAGAACAATGCAGTTCCCCACCTCGACCCCCTGGCCATACACCCTTTATTTGAAAGTGGAATTGGCACTGCCATAGTGTTGCCATGACCCCTATTTAGTTGGTCATCAACTCTTCCCCTCAGGTGTTTTTCAGACCCACCAGCTCTGCAGTTAGCGAGTCTCATTTGCATCTTGGCTGTTTGCATCCCTTTCTGAGCAGGGAACTTTGTATTTATTACAGCTGCACTGCATCTTTCACCAGCAGCTCCTGCTCCTAATTGGTGTAACTCACCTGGCCTTTAGGTTCTAGGCTTATGTGATGTGTATGTGTAAATATGTTTCTAAACTATCTAGGCTAACCTTAAAAATATCTAGTTATTGCTAAATATCAGACATTGTTCTCAGAAAGTTCCTACTTTTGGAGGATCTCAAGGCATCTTGAAAATGTGTTTCATTTTACACCCTGGCACTATCTGTGGAGATCTCAGAGCATCTTTTTCTTAAAATCAGAAGCACTTGCTGTTGGTCTCAGCTCTGGCATCTGGCTGTATCATGATATTTCAGATAAAGGATTTCGGGTCCCTAGACCTATACTGTTCCATGTAGTAACCATAAGCCACATGTGGCTATTTAAAGTTAATTACAGTAACCAAGTAATTTAGTTGAAATGAAATTAACTAAAATCAAGTAACATTTAAAATTCAGTTCCTGAGTTTCACTAGCTAAATATCAAGTGCTCAGTCCACAGTGGCTAGTGGCTACCATATTGCACAGCACAAATATGGAATATTTGTATCATCACAGAAAGTTCTAGAGGACACTGCTTCCCCTTCTTTACATTCCATAGACCTCACCAGCAGGCAGTAATTTTTTCTCTCCCTTGTGCGACATTTTCAGTTCTCGTCAAACTCTTTCTGTGTCAGTGAAGATGGAGAACAGCTGAGACCCATCTTCACTCATCTAACATTCTCACTCACTGAGAACCAACTGTGGGCCAGGTCCTGCTCCGGGATCTGGAAATAAACAGTGAAGGAGGCAAAGTCCGGTACTGGCCCGCAGCCCGTGGGTTGGGGACCCCTTCTTTAGAGGCAGAGTGAGTGCAAATGCCAGGAGGTAAGAAGGCTCTTGCCATGTTTGATAAAAGTAGAGAAGGCTAATGTGGCTTAGAGAGAAATAAGAAAAAGGAAGAGTGCTAGAAGAAGAGGTGAACCCAGGTTTCATGGGGCCTGAAGCTTATGCAATTTGGGGGACCCTCTTCAAAATACAGAAAATAAAATTACAAATATGAACTTGATTAAGGACCTCCCAAAATCTTGGAAAGGAACTATACAAATGAGGGGCCGTGAAACCTGAACTTCACAGTAAAGCCACTTCCGGTGAAAGAAGATGTCAAAGAGCTAGGTAAGGACAAGACCTTGCAGGGCCTCAGAGACTACGGTAAGGACGGGAAGCCACAGGGTGGGGTTTCTGGGGGAGAAGGGCTAGGCTCTGATTTATACTGTAAAACCGTTTTTGCTTTATACTTTCTATATCTTCTGGGTAAGAAACTGACAAGGGAAACAAGGACAGGGTGGAAAGAGGGAGATCAGTCAAGCAGGAGACAAGAGATGACTGTGCTTACACCAGGGTCAGGGATGGTGTAAACTGGAGTGGTAAGCAGTGGATGGGAGGGCATTTTGAAGGAACAACCTGCAGAATTGCTAAGGGTTTTGATGTGGAAGGTGAGAGAATTCTATATTTGCAGCTACAGGGACTGATGGTGGGGGGGGGTGTGTGTGTGTGTGTGTGAAATTTACCAGGATAGTTAAGCATCAAGTTTGGGGGAGAAAATCAGTTCAACTTGCCCACATTTAAACTGCTTCTCAGGCATTTAAAGAGAACTGTTTAATAGGCACTTGGCTATACACATTTAGAACTCAGAAGAAAGAAGAGGCTTTAACATATAAATTTGAGCATTATCCGTAAACAAATTGTATTTAAAGGTGGATGAAAACACCTAGGGAGAGAACGTAGAAAGAGAACAGGGTTTAGGTTTAGAGTCAAGTTCCAGGGGACTACAACGTTCCAGGGTACGACCCTTTTAAAAAGCTGAAAAGATACTAAGCTTTAACTACTCTCTTTGATTCTTTAACTCGTGACTTCATGGGCCGAAAACTTTCCAAATTCAATTTTGTAACAAGTAAGGGTGGACACTGTCTGTTTTATTCACTGTGGAATCCCCATGGCCTGGCATGGTGCCGGCATAAACTCATTAAGTACTTAGTGAAACCTGAGTTCATCCCTTTCGTGCCTCCATGCTGCCCTTACGGTCCACGATGGCTTTACAACAGGGACTCACATGATCCACCATGATTCTTGAGCCTGGTGGCCCAGAGGTATTCTAACAAAGACCTATACGCTCTGTTCTTCCTAAGTATAAACACGTGGCTTACCCCTATACCAAATCTAACGTAAATCATTTATCCATTGTGGATGCTGATTTTAGGTAATAAAGATGCTGGTCTATACACACCCTCTAAAGAAACTGCCCGTTGTGAAGGGAAAGGGCATATGCACTGTTGAGTTCCACAGCTCGAGGCATTAATTACATGATGAGCATCTGGGCACCATCACTAAGCCACCAATGGTAACTGAGTACAACCTTAGTTTATCAGAGCTGGACAATAGTTTATCATAGCTTTTCTGAACAGGAATGGTTTTTCAATTTGGTAGCATGTGTAAATCTAAGTAAGCAGTATATGTGAATGGATACATTTTTGCTCCAGGATGTGGTTTTCTTGACTTCCCTCAAGACCTGAGCCCATATTAATTGATCCTGATAATATGCAACCCAGAAGTATGTCTTGTAGGATCTGCCTCCAAAATGTATCTCATAGCCATGCACTTCTCCCCATCTCCACTGCTGGTACCCTGGTCTGCGACCAGATAGCATCTCACCTGGAACTCTCCAATAGCCTTCTAAATGGGCCCCTGCTCCATGCTTGCCCCCTTCCTCACTTCTATCCTTTGAGTATAGACACAGCCTGGGGACAAACAAGATTTAAAACACAAGATTTCCAAAAGTTAATTTTAAAGACACTTCTATGGGAAAGGGCAGTTGAATATATCCTTCTCAAGTTTAGCACCGTCCCTTAAGCTAAGCATCTTCAACCCCGCTTTGCTTACAAAGAATTCTTTAAGGATGCTCAACTGAGGTGTCTGCTTTTCCTTCTTCCTATTAAAAATGGCTCTTGGATGCTTTTATTCTTAGTGATGCCATTCTACTGTAGCACCAATATAGTTACATAAGTGCATCGTTTCATGCTCTGTTCACCTTCTGAATCTTTTAACCCGACCTCTCTCAGCTGAGAAAAGAAATATTATGGGTTTAAATCTATCTGCTATCAGCTGCAGCAGGGTAATTCTTACCCTAGGGCCCCAAACCCTCATTTCAGACGTACTAATCTGAACCTCTTTTGGAGCCAATGCTATTTCCTTCACTACCTGGTTTGGCTGTGTGCTGAGCCCCAGTTACATTTAGGCAGTGGAGGGGAAAAATAGGGACATTAACCTCTAACACTGATGAAAATAATAGCCACAATAAAATCGGGATGAAAAACGCAGGGGTAGTAATTATTCTGCTCTACCTTACCCCAGAGGAAACAGCTTTCAGATAGAGCCTTAGGAATTTGTAAAAGGTCCCTTCATCTGGGGTTTTATAAGGCAGGTGGAAGGGCTATCTGGAGGCAGGGGGAGTTGCCAGAGCCTCAGACAACGTGGCATTAAGTGATGGGGCCCCCAGCAGAATCCCTCTCCTCTCCCTCAATTCTTCAGTGGTTGAAAAATCTGAGGATGCAGGCTCTTGGAACCACTCTCCTCCTCTGTTCTATCTGGCAGCAGCCTAGTGTGGAAAATATACTAGGCTATATTTCAAATAACCTAAACCAACTGGCAAAAAGTACTAAATTCTTGCTTTTGTGTCTGGCTCTTAAATTCCTGCAGACCTGACTTAACAGACAAGAGAGGGTCATAAAACTGAACCTGTGAAACAAAAATAGACCTTTTGGGACTTCTCATATGCACACAGCAGGGGTGCCAAAATCGCTTTCATTTTTTCATGTTTCCAATCATGTTGCGCTTCTTCCGTACGCCTGTGTGTCTGAGGAGGCATGGGGAGCAAGCATCTTTCCAGGCACGGTATGTGCCACTGAAGTGTACGGAAGTGCAAGGGCTTAAACTCTCAGGGTCCCATCTTTATGTAAAACAGCAACTCCACCTTGCTACACCCACTCTATTGCTGTAATTAATTTCAGGCACCTAAGACAGCATATCTCAGTTCTGTGTGCTACTCTAACTGCTGTGGTTTAAAAAGGCTTTATGCTTTGAGGTTTCCTCATTCAGACATCAAACAATTTAAATCTAAAAAAAAATACACAAGTGCCTTCACACACACAAGTGCCTTCTGGCTACCAATGACAAGGAGTAGCAATAATAAAAAATAATAATAGTAAAAAATATGCAACCACGTTAATGCCAGGGACCTAGGGATGCAATAGACAGAAATGAAATTAGAGGGGAAATCATGATATTGCTGAAGTGCTGGAGTGCTGCTCTCACACTAAGACCAGGGGGATTGGGATAAGGTAAAGTTAATTGCATTTCCAGATGACAAACCTCTCACCTCTGAACTGAATAGCTCTTTATAAAAGCTATCAGTAATAAACTGTAAATCTCAGCCATGATTGCAAATAAAGGTCATCCCTTTCATGCTGCCACTTTCCCGGGCCTTATTACATTCCCGCCTGAACCATTCCCACTTCTTAAGGTGTGCCAGCTGTCCGTATAAGCAATCAGCACGGCTTGCTTTTTCTTAAGGCATGACATTATCGGATTTACATCCGTGCACATTGTGCAAACTGAATTGGGCCAGTTCCCTACTCCTGGAAGGGAAGACAGCGTCCGGAGGTAGGATTACTCTTCACCTTCTCCCATGAATGTAAAGGAGGTCCTGCATTCCCCTGTTTCGCAACCTAGTATTGCCAGTCTTCGTAAGAAGACACACATCCCATATAACCCATCGGGCTTAATTGCTGGAGCCCCGTCTCACTTTTCCTTTCTCTATGTGCATGGCAAAGACCCCTATTCCTAACCACTCCCTGGATCAACTAGCCTCATTTGGAAAGCTGAGTTAAATTTAATTTAACATAAATAAGGAAATATTCATTAATTTCTACTCTGTTGATGACATTGTCCCCAAATCCTTTTTTCTCAGTGCATCTCTCCAATTCTATCAACAACAACGATGGTGAGTATTCGGTGACTGCTTACTCTGTACTGAGCATGCTTACTGTAACTGAGTACAGTGCTGAGCATGTAACATTACCTCATCTAATTCTCATATCTGTATGGCTGGATTCCGTTTCATCTCCATTTTGCAGATAAGGAAACTGAGGCTCAGAGAGGTTACTGCCTCAGGTTTCCCACCACTGCAAGTGGCAGAGGTAGGATTTTTTTCTTTAGCTGAAGGGACCCCAAAGCATCCTGGAAGGGACTGAGAAAGATGAAATAACACAAAACAGCAAAGGCAACGCTGAATGCAAAGCTGACTTCAGAAGCTCACTCCCAGGAAATAGAGCAGACGCTGGAAGTTACCCACACTGGGGAAGAGAAATAGGTGCACTAAACACTCCAACAACAAAACTCTAAGAGACCCTGCACTAACCACTACCCTTACTGTTGAAGGGAGTGTACAAAAAGAAAAAAGCATTAGCCTTCAACTCAAAATGAAAATAGTTCCAATTCTGATTATATGTGCCCACCATTTACCCATTTGCCCTTTATTCATTCAGTCACCACGTGACAGGCAAGATGATCACTCTGATTTCAGTTTCTCTATTACCTTCCCATGTCTACAAGAGCTGTTGTGTTAAATGAATGTTGAAAATACTTTGCAAAATATCAAGTATTCTTCAAAAGTAGGTTTAAAATTCACAATAATCCCCTAAAGGGTAGCAGTAATGTACATTCTTTTGTTTTAAGCTCGCTTTCAATTATTTTTAAAAATCAGACAGGGAAAATCTTAATATCTGAGAACAGCCACTGATGATGTATTCACTTATTATCTACTCAGAGCTATAATTATTTCCCATGTGTGTGGCTTTGCACCATACTAAAACACTAAAGGATTTAAAAGACCTAAAACAACTTGTTCTTGCCTTCCAAGAGCCTTACAGTCTAATTAATCAAAATAAAATGATAAAATGGCAATGCAGCATTTAATCAACAATTCAAACTAACACAATGAAACCATGTCAATACAAAAATGATGACCAACAATTTGTACCTGAGCTCAGGTAAAGAAAGTCAAGATCACTTCATAGTAAGGAGTCCACTGGAAGGAGATTCTCTAGACCTTGAATAAGGTAGAGAACCTTGATTAAAGAAAGGAGGACATCTCATACTTAAAATGCAACATAGATGATAAAGAAATCTCTGAAAGGAGGGATTATTCTTCTTCTGTGGAATATTAATCAAAAGGTTTCTAAATGGAAAATTCACAGGTGAGTGGAAAATGAACAAAGCTACCAGGAAGCTCTGGGGAGATAAGCTAGAACTAAGTGTTTTCTCTGGCATCGTGGGACTCTTCTGCTCTGGGATAAGCCCCAAGTGTCCTGGGCCCTGCCCCAGGGCGAGGGTCCAGCTAGAATCCCCAGGAGATGGCTACACAGACTGGAAGGCAGTAATCCACATCTGATGTTTTGAAGACGAAAACTGGCATATGACTGTAGCATTCCTGAATTTCCCAACATTTGTAAAAGTATGTCTTGGGAATTCTGGGCCTCACTTTTCTCTTTACTGACTGTGCTCAAATTCACATGTCCAAAGACCACCAGAGTACGATCAGTGAGTGCAGTATTGGAATGACACACAATCCAATTACAATGACTGTCCAGAAGTTAAATTTTTTAGTGATGTGGACCATTCATCTGAAAAGACAACAACAGTAATGAAGGAGGAGGAGGAGGGGGATGCAGGGTAAGGCAGAGGGGGTGGTGCTTCATTCTGGGATGTGGTCGAGAAGAAAACCCCAAGAATGAGGTTGCCTTTATTGGAAGCTAAAATCCCGCACGATGTTCATGCATTCATTCTCATTTACTGTGTCTTATCTGCCATGCACAGGGTGAAACATTTAGGTCCTACAATGGTAGACAAGGCCCTAGTCTATGAGGAACTTAAACCAAAGAATTCCACAAATGAAAACCTAAGGTACAGAAGCACAATTCAGGGAAAGCAGAATTGGAGCTACACCCTTATTGGTTAGCAACAAAGATCACCTCTGATTAAACTATTGTCCCAAGACTTCCTAAGATTTTCTTCTCTCCATCTAATTTAGACCTCCAAGTCAAGACTGGGGTGGTTTTAACCACCATGAACTCCTATGATCCAGCAAGGCTTATTCCAGTTGAATTCTAATGTCGACTCATCTTTCCCTGTTAATTTCTTTCACTTGTGGATAACTTCATGTTTTTTTATAGTGGATATATGTACAGAGTGCCTCCATGAAAGTGTAACATAACTGTTAAGTGTCATTACTATTCAAAGGCTGCTTTTTTAGACACCTATTTGCTATTTACAAGGAAGTCCCTGGGTACACACGAAAGGTAATATCAGTTATACAGTAACAATAATAAAGAAGATGTGTGTATAAAAGCAACAGCTTTCACTTCTTCCATATTAAAAGCCTTAGCAGTCATTATGATGAACAAAACAGAAAGGGATAATTTTCTTGTGAAGATGAGGAAATTAATATAATTTGGGGGCTTTGGAGGAGTCAGGGGTGTTTAAGCTAGTTATTTTATTTAACATTTCCTGCCTCATTACCTGAGCAAGGGATCACCATATATGAATAATCTCAGTCTCTGAGCAGGAATGACATGTATAACTGCTGGGTAGAAGCATTAAAAGCTGGCATACGACTCTCTGGTTCCCTCCTTTTCAACAAAAAAAAGGAGGCCCTGTATTCCAGGTGGTCTGCTACAAGATGGTGGACCTGAAAGCCTGGGTCCCTTAAATGCTGTGTGGAGCAGACTCCCATCCACCACTGAGCTGAGTTAAATACGCTAAATATGCACTGTAAATTAGGGGTAAACCTTTGTCATGTTAAGCCCTTGTAAACTGGGGGTTAATTTGTTGCCGCAGCATAAACTAACCTATTCTGAAATACAGGGGGTAAAATCTTAAACTACATGAATCTATGGGACTTCCTTCTTTCCCAACTTTACGTGTTGGGGCAGCATGAAAATGCTTGTTGCCAAAGAGAGGAACAGTGAAATGGAGGCCAGGATGAGTAGCCCAACTCCCTCCATCTAAGGTACCACTCCTGCAGCTGCCAGGAGAGTTGACTGTTGGTGATTCACAGCTGCATCCCTAGCTCAAGAGCACTACCACATCCATGACACAACTCACATCCATGACACAAGTCACATCCATGACTAGTTAATGTGGGGGTATAAAGGTACAACCCCCTTCCTCCCATTTGAGAGAACTCGCAGTGGCTGACCCAGCCTCAGAACTCCCGGTAGGATCAACTACGGCCTCTGAGGCAACCACATCAACTCCTTTCTCTGCCCAGTCCCACTTCCTTCCCAAGACCATTAGCAGTGTTGTTCCTAAGTGTACTTCCTAAAAACCCCCATGCACACACATCTCCACCTCAGACTGTTTCTGGATAACTCAACATAAGACTGGCACTTAGGAAAGGAAAGAATGGGGCAAAAGATGGGCAACAATCAAAATTCTTTGTTGTTTTATTAACCTGGAGGAAACCAGTGGGAAAGAATTTTGTGGCCTATGACAACTAGGACAGTTTCATATTTTAGTCTAGGAGACTGATGAATTATTCACTCACATCCATAATCTTCTGTCAATTGTTAATCAACTGTAAACCAGTCAATAGTGTTTACTACAAAGAATGATAATAACAATAGCTAACACTTACTATGTGCCAGCTGTATGTAAAAAGACTTTACAAAATAATGAAAATAAAAATTTAAAAAACTTCACATGCATTAACTTCATTTAATCTTTGCAACAATTCAATAAAGTAGTTACTATTATTATCCCATTTTCCAGATGAGGAAACTAAATAAAGTTAGATGATCTGCTCAAGGTCATGCAGCCAGTAAGCTATAAGGCTGTAAGTAGATCTGTCCTAGGCACTACATTCCACCTTATCCTGGACTCCACCTATTCAGCTGGCAGCATCCCCACCAGGCCAACGCTGTTCCTAAGAAGAGTAACCCAACGAAGTCAGGCTGTGTTTAGGAAGCAAGGAAAGGAGGAAGGTGGGAAAAGCAGGAAAGTGTGTGCTCTAGGTGGATAGAATAGCATGATGAAACCTCACTTGAAATATGGTCAGAGGAGCCAATCACAGGAAGAAGATGCCTGGCTGTCTTAGAGAGATGGCAGGTAGAAGAAAGCAGACAGGCAAGCATCTGGGCTCTGGAATCACAGACAAGTATGTAACTTGAGCAAATTACTTAAACTCTCTGAACTTTAATTCCCCATCTGTAAAAGGGGATAAAAGAAACATCTCAGGATTAACAAGAGGATTAAATGAGAAAAAGCATGTCAAGTGCCTGGCACCTAGAGAGCAATACCAATTCATATAGTCACGGGTCTTTTCCTTAACCATGACCAAAAAAGAAAAGAAAAAACAGATTCTCACAATAAGAATTTTTAAAATTTATTTTTAACAATATAATACATGTACATAGTTTGAAAAAGCCAAATAGTTATATAAGGCCTCCAAAGAAGAACAGCAGTTCCCTGCTTCACCTTCTTTCCAATATTGATTCCTGCTCTCCAGAGGAAACCCTTTCATCTTTTAGTTGTTTCTTTTGGTATTTGCTTCTATGTTTCTAACTAGTCTGCTTTTCTTTGTGTTTCTTGATTTTCTTTTTTTTTTAAGTATTATTATCTGTTGATTTCATCCTATGGAAAATGAGGATTCAGATCTCTTACAATGCTAAGCATGTGCATATGTGTGCACACATGTCATTCTTTTGATACAGTTATACTGCAATTTTTTCTTAAAATGATACTTGCTGTCTACAGTGTAACTATATTATTATTATAGTAACATTTCAACACATAAGCCTTGCAGTTTATTATAATTATAGTTCTTTACTTGCACAACTTTTGGTCTTTCCAGGAGTTGGTAATGTCCTTGATTTTTGTCTTCTTGGTTTTCTACATATCTAACATTAATTTATTCCCAAATTCTCTGCCACATTTATCAATTTCTTATGAATACATTTAAATGCATCAAATTATATATCCTATATATATATATATATATTTTTTTTTTTTTTTTTTCTCAGAGACATCTGGATCCCTATGTCTTATTGCTCCAAACTAGACTAGATTTCTATTTTAAGCCTTCTGCCCAGCAGTCATCCTGAGGTGTCTCTTCCCCATTATCCTGAAAATTCAATTTGCCTCCTTCTAGTGTTAAATCATCTATATCCTAGATTTTTATGTCTTCTTTTTAGATTATTCCATCTTTATTAGTAGAATACACCCTTCAATAACTTTCTGAGAAAAGGGACAGGGGAGGTAAATCCTACCCTCATGCTTAAGCAACAATGTGACTGGTTACTAAGTTCTACAGTGGAAATAATATTTGCTCAACATTTATTGTTTTCTAGTTTCCAGAACTGTTGAGAAAGCTGAGGCTGATTGAGACTGTTTTCCTCTCTGAAATTTTTAATCGCTATTTAAATGAAATTTCTGCCATATTCACTTCTTGTCTGGGTATTTGGGGGACCTTCTTTATCTTGAAGAATCTTTTTAAATAGCACTCTTATTTCATGAATGTGGCATATTCCCACGTCTCTCTGTGTATTTTAATTTTGTTTTTGTATTTTCTTCTTTCTTCACTGTTTCTATCTCTTCTGGGTTCTTTTTTCCTCTTTGTTCCTATCATCAAGGCAAAAGTTTCATTAAATATCTGAGAGGACATTGTTCATTTATATTTTAAAATGAAACCTTTTAAAAAATCCAGTGGAAGTTCTGTGTGAGGTGATCTCTGTATTCATAAGGGGACCTGGTTGTTTCTTTGGGATCTCAGCTGACAGCATCCATAGATCTTTCCTCTTGGAATGATCAACTTCCTCAGAAAGGACTCTTCCAGTCTCTAGCCTGGAGATGACAAGCCTGGTCAACAATGTTCCCCATCCAAGTGGCAGACAAGGGCAAGGAGGTCTCACCATTTAGTACTCAGACTTCATTTAATGCCCACATGCATGGAACAGTATCCCTCACTCACTTGTGCCTGATTCCCCACATCAGCACCTGTTCAGCCTCTCCAGAGCTCCAAGCTTCTGAAGCAGTTGGGCAAAGAGGTCTTCACGTGAAGGACAGAGTGGGGGAATCCAGAGGATCAACTGACTTTTATGCAACTTCCAACTAGTTCTGTTCCCAGCCCTACCCATCCCCACACCCTCAGAGACAGTCAGTGGCAGAATCTTTCTTGTTCTAGCACCTCACACCGGCTCAGTTCTTGACTTTGCCTTTTGTAGACATGTAGCTCCATTTTTCTGTCTTCCACTAAATCTGTTACCATCAGTCCAGTTGTTTCCCAGCCCCCAAAATTTTGTTGACATTTCTTATCTGCCATCACCTCCTCTACTGTTTGTTGTCCTTATGACTTTATGCTCTCTTATACTTAAGCCATCATTTTAGTAAGGCTTTGAGGGGGAGCAGAAATAAACCCATGTGTTTAGCCACCGTGTTTCTGAATTACATCTTGGTGTTAGAAGCCTTTGGTGAACCACTTCCATTCAATCATCGGGGTATTTGCTCTCTAAAATGCTAAGGAATAATTACACCTGACTTACCCAGCGAAGTATCAGAGGGGAAGGCAAACAAATGGTGTAAACCCTTCAATAAACTATAAGACATGCTGTGATGAAAACGCACACAGGAATCTGTACAGTGGGTGCAAGCACAGATCAACCTCAGCAAGTGGCTTCATGCGTCCCATTTTGGATGACTGAAGAAAACTGATGGCAGCGATATACATACTGCTCCAGCTACTGAGGCTGTTCCATGGAGTGGCTGTTCCGTGTCTCCTGGTTTCATTCTCTCTATCATCTTCATGCCAGCATTACCAATTTGGGTGAGACCTGGGTTCATTAGATATTCAAGCAGCATTTGTTTATCCTGGGAGTGAAATGGAGTAAGTTTCATGTAGCTTCATCTTACCGAAAGTTTACTATGTTGTAAATATGATGTAACTTCAGGGGCTTGCCACCTTGCATGACAGCGCCTTGCATGACAGATGCATTATCTGGCCTAAGAATTGTAAGGAGTGACTTCATAAGGTACTCACCACAAATCCCGATATTGGATAGACTTACTCTATAAATCTTCTGCCTAAATACTCTGTTTCCCAAACAACCCAATCCAAAAATGGGCAGAAGACCTAAATAGACATTTCTCCAAAGAAGATATACAGATTGCCAACAAACACAGGAAAGAATGCTCAACATCATCAATCATTAGAGAAATGCAAATCAAAACTACAATGAGATATCATCTCACACTGGTCAGAATGGCCATCATCAAAAAATCTAGAAACAATAAATGCTGGAGAGGGTGTGGAGAAAAGGGAACACTTTTCCACTGTTGGTGGGAACGTAAATTGATACAGCCACTATGGAGAACAGTATGGTGGTTCCTTAAAAAACTACAAATAGAACTACCATACGACCCAGCAATCCCACTACTGGGCATATATCCTGAGAAAACCATAATTCAAAAAGAGCCATGTACCAAAATGTTCACTGCAGCTCTATTTACAATAGCCAGGACATGGCAGCAACCTAAGTGTCTGTCAACAGATGAATGGATAAAGAAGATGTGGCACATATATACAATGGAATATTACTCAGCCATAAAGAGAAATGAAATTGAGTTATTTGTAGTGAGGTGGATGGACCCAGAGTCTGTCATACAGAGTGAAGTAAGTCAGAAAGAGAAAAACAAATACCGTATGCTAACACATATATATGGAATCTAAAAAAAAAGAAAAAAAGAAAGGTCATGAAGAACCTAGGGGTAAGATGGGAATAAGGACACAGACCTACTAGAGAATGGACTTGAGGATATGGGGAGGGGGAAGGGTAAGCTGGGACAAAGTGAGAGAGTGGCATGGACATATAAACACTACCAAACGTAAAATACATAGCTAGTGGGAAGCAGCCGCATAGCACAGGGAGATCAGCTCGGTGCTTTGTGACCACCTAGAGGGGTGGGATAGGGAGGGTGGGAGGGAGGGAGATGCAAGAGGGAAGAGATATGGGGACATATGTATATGTATAACTGATTCACTTTGTTATAAAGCAGAAACTAACACACCATTGTAAAGCAATTTTACTCCAATAAAGATGCTAAAAAAATTTTTAAATACTCTGTTTTCTTAAAGTGTGTATAGGTATGTTCACACATGTGCTGTGTGTGTGTGTGTGTGTGTGTGTGTGTATTTTTTTTTCCTTTTTTTAAATCAGCCAGAGGCCCAGCAGAGAGCAATTTGCACACACTCAAGTGGGGTAACTAAGAAAAGTTTAAAGAAGGAAGTATTTGCAGAGGTGTGAGCTTGGTTTAGGGAAGCCCCAGAAGAGACAGTGAAGCAGTTTAGAGGTAGCAAGAGCACAAGCCAATACCACTCCCAGGCCTGAAGGTGCCAAGAGAGGGTGGGGTTGCCAAAACCTGGCAAGACCGATCGTTGGCTGTAGGAGAGGGCTACAGACTGGAGCTATGGTCTTCAGTAGAGAAATGGAACCAATTCTGAGCCACAAATGGAGGGAGGAATAAATATCAGAACCTCACTCTCCTCCTGCCACCCATTCTTCTACTGAGCCCTCCTATTACTCACACCAAAGTAGAAGCTGCAGGACATCGAGGGAGGTATTGAAGTCATAAAGGTCATCTGTCCTCCAAGGCACAATGAGAG
>RJWK010043661.1:0-18670 GCA_004363435.1 Platanista minor
TTTTTTGAAAAAGACGGACTTGAAGCTTTTACAAACACGCCATTGTACTCACTTCTTATTCAGAGACGGGCTGCGCGCTCCGAGCTGCAAGGGCAGGCATTTTCCCCGGCTTTGTTTTACAAGGTGGGGAGAGCGGGGCTGGACGCGGGAGGGAGGGTGGGGGGAGCGTGAGAAGAAACGGAATCGCGGGAAGGAGGGGACACCGGCGGGCCGGGCAGAGGGCGAGGCCGAGGCCAAGTTGGGCTGGGGCGCCACCGCCCCCGCGCGCGCCCGCGGCCCGGCCCGGGTCACCAAGAGAGCGCCGGCGACCCGGGTCCCGCGCCGGCCAGCAGCCGCCGCCGCCGCCGCGCTCTCCGCCCCGCGCTCCGCGCTGGCCGGGCCCCTGCGCTGCGCGGCGCGGGGGTGGTGGGTGCAGCCCGAGCCGCAGTGCGCCCCGGCGTCTTTGTGCGCGGGCCTCGCTCAGCCCCTCTTCGCATGTCTTTGTGCGTCTCCCAGGCAGAGCCCTCCGTGCCCCGGGGGTGGAGGTGGGGTGGAGGTGGCACGGTCTCAGCGCGCCCGGCGCCCTCCAGCCCGCAGCTCGGCCGCCCCGCGCCGCTCTCCCTTCCAGGCTCGCTCCTCTCGCCCCTCGCTAGTTCCTTTCCCTCCTTTCGGAACTCCCTCCCCTTCGCACCCCTCCCACCCACCCCCCCCACCCAGTCTCACCGCCTGGGCTCTCCTCGCCGCATCCCTTGCGAGCCCAACCCTCGCCTGCGTCTCCCCCGCCTCTTCCAAAGTACCCCTCTAGCCGCCTCCCCGCCTGGGGGCATAGCCCTTTGATTCACCTGCAGGCTCTCCTCCTTTCGGCCCCTTCCACTAACCCTGCCCCCTCCCTAGATCCTCACTCACGTTAACGGGCACAACCATCTCCTTCCATGTCGGGTCGCGGGGGTGTGGGACCGGGCTTTGGGGAGCGGGTTCCTGGACCCCAGCACGTGGGCATCCTGCCCTCCCTCCGACCGCCCCCCACCCCGCCCCAGGGTTGTACAGAGACGTACACCTGAAAGCCTTGGATTGGGGGCGGTAATGAGGCTGCTGATTTCTTCCAGTCTGCGCTTGGATAAGGGTCATCAAGTCACCACCACCCACCACCCCACCTCCAAGGGTGCTCGACCTAGGCAGCTAGCTCTGATGGGCAGAGTGTTGCACGAATGGGGAAAGCACCGGGAGCCAGGGTGAAGACATTTAGGGAGGCAAAGGGAACGGAAGAAAAAATCTATTCGGTCCCAGAGCAAGACCCCTTTTGCTGGGAACAGAGGTTGCGAATATGGTCGGTAAAGCAGCGGGGTGGGAGACCTCAGACCTTAGTCTGAACTCGGCGCTCCCCGCACACCTCCGCATCAGGATCCCAGCTTGGCAGGTACCAGACCCCGCCCAGACTAGCAGACGGCCGCGCGGGGACAGCTGAACTCCTGACGACCCCGGTGCGGGAACCGAACCCGCAGAGGAAGGAAAGAAAGCGCACAGAGGACGGGCTGCAGCGGTAATGAGCGAGTCTTCTCACCGCACACAAGATGTAGTGGAACTTCAGCTGGTTTGTAAACTCTTTTCTTCCTTCCCACTTCCGCAGCGGCAATCCCCTGCTGACTTCCACCCCCCCACCCCCACCCACCCACCTCCACCGCTGTGTGAGTTTATCTTCCAGAACCGCTGCTCGGTCAGACTGGAGTATTTCCCCACAATTCCAGGAGAATTTCGTAGCGAAAGCTATAGACGTGAAGGAGGTAAGGTAGCACAGAAAGACTGTCGATTGTAAAAAGAACGTTGTAAACCTTTCACGAGGCTGTGGCCGTCTACAATTTGAAATGCCAAATTACTTTTTAAATTCCAGAATAGATTCAGCCGGCTGTCTCCTTCTTTCTCCTATTAAAAATGTCCTCCTTATTAGGAATTCCTTCCTGCTGGAATTGAAACATGTTTTTCTCGACTTCTGCTCTCAATAATAGTATAATCGGATGTCCTTTCTAAAATGTGAATCTGATCCTCTCACTTGCTGACTTAAAACCCTTTTAGACTCTCTGGGTCACAGGTAATGTGCTTCCTGATCTGGCTTCTCTTTTTCATTCCTGACCTCCCTGGCTACTGTCATCTTCCCTCACACACCTTCCGCAGTCCTCTCCCCAACTTTACATGACTAAGACACTGCATCAGTAGGGTTCTCCAGAGAAACAGAACAGATAAGATGTATTCGTGTGTATATAAATTTTATTTTAAGGAATTGGCTCACACAACCACGGGGGCTGTCAAGTCCATCTGAAATCCCTAGGGTAGTTCTGGAAAATCAGGCAAGAGTTAACGCTTCAGTCTTGAATTTCTTTTCTGGGAAACCTCAGTTTTTGTTCATAAGACCTTCAACTGATTATGTGTCCCCTACCCACATCATCAAGGGTGATCGTTCCTTAAAGTCCGACTGTAGATGTTAACCACATCTACAAAATACCTCCACAGCCACACCTAGGTAAGTGTGATTAGATAATTGGGTGCTATAGCCTAGCCAAGTTGACACATCAAACTAACCATCACAGGTATTATCTTCCAGGTCACCCAGCAGTTAAAGTTTCTCCTGAATCCTAGTCAGGTGTCTCACTATTTGCTTCCCAGGACAACTTATGCTTCTATTTTTGCACTTGTCACATTGTGTTGTGCTTCTTTAAACTAGACTGTAAGCTCAGTTAGGGCATAAACCATGTCTTTCTCTTCCCCATAGTATGCACAGTAACCAGTGACTAACGCAAAATAGATGTCTGATAAACATCTGAATGAAAGTGAGATTGCAGACATCGTTTATCTGGCCTCCTTCTAGATATTGGGAACTAGATATCTTACAGTTATAGGAAATGAGATAAATCCACCACTTACAGAATCATTTACTACCCTATCACAGGCTTTTTGTTCTCCGAGTAAAATGATCCCAAACACTTTGAGTATTCTTTTTTTTTTTTTCACTTTTCCCCTTTTGCTCGGTGATTCTTTTTTGTTCCATCTGGGTCTTTTGCAAATTTAGCCACACCTTGCTAAGCACTGGTCCTCTGTCCAACTGGCTAATACTTACTGAAGTGTGGGATTAACTCATAGTTTAAATATGCCTGTGTAGTGCATCCCTTCCTCATGGGATGTAAGACTCACCACCAATCCCAAATGCTGATTTGCCATTTTCCTTCCTTTTCTCTATCAAGTCATGTGCGGCAGTGGTCCTCCATGTTCCCCTTGCATTATTCTCACATTAGGCACACATATATGTAGAGGGCTGAGGGTAGGGGGCCACGGATTTACTTTACAGAGACACTAAAATAAGATTTGAAAAAGAAACAAACAAAATTCCAAACTGTAGCATTAGCAGGAATCATTCCAACAAGCTAGCCTCAACCTCACAAATTATTCAAAAGAACCAAGAAACTAGTCCCCACACTGACTCTAGCCCTGCTTTCTACTGCAGCCCCTCACAGCCCCCTCAGTTAAAGACCCCTACCCCTTTAAGAGCCACCTTGCACTTACTCACTGTGTTTGAAGTAAGAGGGAAAAAAGGGGATAGACTAGTTTGTGTATCGTTGCAACTGGAGAAACAAGGAAATGGGATGGTTTATCCTGTTTAATTTTATGTCTGCATTTCTCATACATATAAATCCCAACAAACTGTCATAGAAAAACTAGATGGACTCTATTTCATTCATGCTGCCAGACCCAGGCTACTCAACACCCATTAACTTTATTTTAATGGACAGGAAAACCTGAAATATGTAATAAAAAGATTTAGCACCCCCAAATTCTATACTCCCCTCCTTCCAGTGCTTTCAGAGTTGCTGTTATGCTCCAACTAGCAGCAAGAAATCTACAGGACTTCACATTCATGTTCAGTTTCTTTTTTGACCTTGGCCTACTCATAGTTAAAACAAAAAGTAAACAAAAAAAGAGCATGCCACTGTCTTTTCCATAATTCCATTCACACCTAGAATTTTGTATTTAAGGTGGGTATCCTAACTCTGCCATTTGTGAACAATGTGAGTTTGAGGGAGTCCCTTTGTCTCTCTGACCATCAGTTTCATCATCTACAAAATAGGGATACTACACTGAACCCACAAGAGATTGTTGTAAGAATTAAACACATATGTGTTTAACATTGTAGGTCCTCAAAAGAATTTCATTCTCTCTTGTGCTTGACCTAACCCAACGAACCAGGGGGCTCCCAGCCTAGCAAGACCACCAACAAATTCCAACTCTATAACAAATCTTGGCATTTATTTAATCTTCTGGACAACACAATTGCACAGGTCTAAGATGAGGAAGAATGAATCACTTTTGTTAAATATCTATTGAATGCCTACCCAGTACCAAACAGGAGCTCTGTGGATATAGCAAGGTTGCTGCCTTCGTTAAGCTTATGGTCTAGAGAGGGAAGGTGCTAAACAAACCTAAAATTAAAATTCTAATCAATGCAGTAAGTAGAAGGTACGGAGTACAAGAGCATAGAATGTTGGAGGGTCTGGAAGGCATGTCAAAAGAAGTGACATTACAGTTGAGCCCTGAGGATGAGCGTGGGTGGAGAGGAAGAGGCATAATGTAAGGAAAGAGCTTCCTCGGGAGAAGGAAGAACGTGTGGCAGGAGGAAGCTTGGAGAATTTGGGGAGCTCAGAGAGTGAGGAGTGGTGATAGACAGTGATCAAGCTAGAAAGGCAGGCAGAGACCAGGTCATAAGGCCTTGGATTTTTAGTTAATGGGACTTTGATGAATTTTCAGCAGAACACTAACTTCATCAGATGACATTTAAAAGAAATCACTCTGGTTGCTACATGGAGAACAGACAGAAGGTGAACACAAATGAAAGCATGTAGACAGCGAGTTTAGATGCTATTGCTTTAGTCCAGGTGAGAGTTTCATGGTGACTTGTATGGGAGTGGAAGGGAGGATATGAGAGGTGGCAGCAATAGATCAACAGGCCTCTGTGATCCACCGGGTGTGGGGAGTGAATGCTGAGGGAGAGGGTGGGCATTTTCCAAGAGGTTCTAGTTCATGCAAACTTAGAGAAGACAACAGTATAGGCAGTACTTCAGTGAAATGCCTGCCTGATGTGGTCCCTCCAGGGACACTTACCTTCCCCTCTTATGGCTGTTATGTTTCCTGTGGGACTCATCCCTGATTGTCGGTGTCATGTGTGTCCTGGGTCTCAGCCAATACAGTCATGATTCCTCAGCCTTTCAGTTGGTTCAGGCACAGGGCTGTGACCCACTCGGCCAGTGGAACTTATGCCAGGGTTTCTGAGGAAAGAGACTTTCATGCTACATCACTGATCTTGAACCTGCAAGTCTTGGAGACTATTATGACAATGAGAGAGGAGAAGCTACCTGAGAATGGAGCCAGTACAGAGCAAATAGAACCAAAATGACCAGTTCTTTGTGACTACATTTTATCAATCACCTGTATCAAACTACACCATAAGCCATATAAATTTTCTTTTTGTATAAGCCAAATTTGTCTTGAGATTTCTGATACTAGAAAGTCCTAATCAAAACATTACGAAGCAAGGAACTGGAGTAAGTGAGAAATGATTTACCTATATAGGGTCTCTAAGTTGACCGCCAATGATTCCTGCCACCTGGTATTGATGCCCTGTGTTATGAAACCCTCCAGCCCCCTTGATTGTGAGCTGCTAATGAACAGAATACATCGCAAGCAATGGGATGTCCCTTCCAAGGTTAGGTTATAAAAAGACTGTGGCTTCCTTCTTGTGTGTGCTCTCTCACTCTCTCTTGGATCTCTCACTCTGGTGTCATAAGACAGCCTTGAGGCCCAGGTGAACCTGGAAGTGGATCTCCTGAGGTCTTCTAACAGCCATGTAAGTGAGCTTGGAGGCTTCCTTCCCCATTCAAGCAATGAGATCACTAGAGTCCTAGATAACACCTTGAGTGCAGCCTCTTGAGAGACCCTGAGCCAAAACCACCCAAGTAAGTTCCTTCCAAATTCTTGAGCCTCAAAAACTGTGAAATCACCTGGAGGAAAACATAGGCAGAACACTCTTTGACATAAATCATAGCAGTATTTTTTTGGATCCATCTCCTAGAGTAATGGAAATAAAAACGAAAATAAACAAATGGTACCTAATTAAACTTAAAAGCTTTGGAATAACAAAGGAAACCATAAACAAAATGAAAAAACAACCTGCAGAATGGGAGAAAATATTTGCAAAACAATGTAACCAACAAGGGATTAATTTCCAAAATATACAGACAGCTCATACAACTCAATATCAAAAAAAACAAACAATGCAATCATATAATGGGCGGAAGACCTAAATAGACATTTCTCCAAGGAAGACATACATATGGCCAACAAACACATGAAAAGATGCTCAACATCGCTAATTATTAGAGAAATGCAAATCAAAACTACAATAAGGGGGCTTCCCTGGTGGCGCAGTGGTTGAGAGTCCGCCTGCTGATGCAGGGGACATGGGTTCTGTGTCCCGGTCTGGGAAGATCCCACATGCTGCGGAGCGGCTGGGCCTGTGAGCCATGGCCGCTGAGCCTGTGCTCCGCAATGGGAGAGGCCACAACAGTGAGAGGCCCGCGTACCACACACAAAAAAAAGAACTACAATGAGGTATCACCTCACCCTGGTCAGAATGGCCATCATCAAAAGTCTACAAATAATAAATGCTGGACACTGTGTGGAGAAAAGGGAACCCTCCTACACTCTTCCCGGGGATATAAACTGGTGCAGCCACTATGGAGAACAGTATGAAGGGCCCTTAAAAGACAAAAAATAGAGCTACCATATGATCCAGCAATCCCATTCCTGGGCATATATCTGGAAAAGATGAAAACTCTAATTCGAAAAACTACATACACCCCAGTGTTCACTGCAGTAGCCAAACTAGAGGAGCAACTTAAATGTCCATGAACAGATGAATGGATAGAGAAAATGTGGTGTATATATACACAATGGAATACTACTCAGCTGTAAAAAAGAGTGAAATAACACCATTTGCAGCAACATGGATGGACCTAGAGGTTATCATACTAAGTGAAGTAAGTCAGAAAAAGACAAGTATCATCCGATATCACTTATATATGGAATCTAAAAAAAGTGACACAAGTGAATTTATTTATATAATAGAAATAGACTCACGGACATAGAAAGAAAATTTATGGTTACCAAAGGGGAAAGGTGAGGAGGAATAAATTAGGAGTTTGGGATTAAGAGGTACACACTACTATATATAAAATGATAAACAACAAGGACCTATTGTATAGCACAGGGAACTATATTCAATATCTTGTAATAACCTATAATAGAAAAGAATCTGAAAATAACTGAATCACTTTGCTGTACACCTGAAAATAATGCAACATTGTAAATCGACTGTACTTCAATTTAAAAAAATTAAAAATTAAAAAAAAAACTGTGAGACCAAAAATGTTTCTTGTTTTCAGGTGCTAAGTTTGGGGGTAATTTGCAATAGATAATAATACAACCTCTAAGAGTTAAATTCCAAGTAAGCTTATAAAGTGTCAGTCAGACCTGAGTTATGCAGGTTACTTTAAGAAGGCAGTTCCTCAAAGGCCAAAATGCTTTCATTTTGAAGTATTCATAAACCTAAAATTAGAATATGTCAATCTGAAGGGAAGTTGGACATCATTAAAAGAATAGCAAAGGAAGCAAAGAGGAAGGTGTTAGAAGTGCCCATACTAGCATCGTCTCAAGCAGTAGGTCTCAAGCTTGAGTGTGCGTCAGAATCGTGTGGAGTGCTTATAGGACACAGATCGTTGAGCCCAGTGCCAGAGTTTCTGAGGCATTATGTCTGGGGTGAGGCCTAAGAATTGGCATGAGTAACAAGTTCCCAGGTGATGCTAATGCTGCTAGTCCAGGGAGCACAATTTACAAATCCTGGAGGAACAGCAGAATTTGGGTTCACTCTGCTCTGATAGCTCACAGTCACAGAGGCAGTTTTTGCAGTAGTAAGAGATTGGACTAGATGACAACTCAGGCCCTCTGCCACCGTGATTGGCAATCACAGCAGGCACTGGTACATATCACCATTCACTCTCACTATTAAGCACCTTCTGCGTATCAGAAAGGCATTTTTCTAGCATTTGGGGATATACAGTAGCAAAGAAGACACACCAAATCTTTGTAATCATGGAGTTAAAATAAGGAAAGAATGACACTAGTAAAACCATGTGCATGTCTATTGGTAAAATATCATTGAGTTACTGAGGAGGTTTCAGATTAAAGTACCTCACCCTGAAAAATTTTTTTAAATGTCATTCTTTTCATAAAACTTTGCAAAATCAATCAAAATCAAGAGGTTCATTTTGTGAAAATTAAAGTCACTCTAAACTATATAACACTCAGCAATATCTTTTTTTTTTTTTTTTTTTTTTGCGGTAGGCGGGCCTCTCGCTGTTGTGGCCTCTCCCGTTGCGGAGCACAGGCTCTGGACGCGCAGGCTCAGCGGCCATGGCTCACGGGCCCAGCCGCTCCGCGGCATGTGGGATCTTCCCGGACCGGGGCACGAACCCGTGTCCCCTGCATCGGCAGGCGGACTCTCAACCACTGCGCCACCAGGGAAGCCCAGCAATATCTTTTTTAATGGCTTTATATATTTGCTTAAAGTAAACACATACACAAAAATATGAAGAAAAATAAGATTTTTAAATGTAAATAAGCATCTCTTTTATAATGGTAATTCTTAGTCCCATGTGATTTCTTTTCAGTTTTAAAAATTTATGTAAGTCAAAACACCCAACTTTTGAGTATAAACATCAGTTCTTAAACCAGTGTACACTTAAGTGTTAATTATTAAAGTAAGCTAATATTCATATATAATTTTGCTCAACAGGGAATAAGATTGACTAAGGGTGTTATAAAGTAAAGAAATCCTTATAAAATGTTACTCTGTTATAATAGATTAAATTCAGAAAACATAAGAATTTACTTAGTTTACAAAGAGGAAATTCTACTCCAGATTTTCTTTCTCCTTTCAAAGTTGAGTATCATAAACTATCACTAGGAAATGAACATTTGCTCATATGCATCTAGACTAACAATGAATTCATTAGATACTTTTTTAAGTCTGCCAGTATTAGGCAAACAAATTATATCAAATGTGGTGCTTTTTATTAAAATCAGGCATAAAATCCAGAGAGAACTAGAATTAAAATTTTTATTGATGGCTTTCATTACCTCCTGAATTTTCAGCACATCCAGTACTTTATTTAAAACTTATATTTGTTGTGAAGGTTTGCCAATCCAGCATTTTGCCTTCACCTGAGACTACAAATTCTGACACCAATGAAGAGCAAATCCATTCAATTTCTCTTCTAAAATTAAGTCACAAGATATAAAGTCAATAAAAAAGCAAATAGAGAATGTGAGGATTTGGAATCTCCTAAAGATATTTGTTAATGTGTTCAATAACCAAGGATCTTAATTTCACCATTTATGTATAGAATCTAGCTTTCCCTCATACCTTTTTGTGTCTATGATTACATGAGCACATACAAGCCTCGCTCAACGCCATCTACTAAGTTTATGGAAGAATTGAGGTTAAAAACACATGCATCACCCAAGGCATGTTTGTTCTATAAGAAAGCGCTAAAACAAAGAAGAAAGCAGCTTTTGGTAGAATTTTTAAAATTAAGATGATTGTGTGATCTCTCCAAATTCTACAAAGTGATCAAGGCAAGAAGACTCCCACCACCACCACCCGTCCCCAGGACCTTCACCAGTGGCCTCAACTCCACTGATCTCTGATCCACTCTCCATACTGCAGCCAGATGAAGTTTTTAAAATAAAATCTGGTTAAACTGAAGCCCTGATTAAAAGCATACACTAACTTCCCACTGCCTTCACCATAGAGACTAATAGGCTAAGGGCATTCCCAGGGTCTCAAAAATCCTTGCCCTGTGAATAATAACAGTAACAATAAGAACAGGAATCATAACAATAGGTAACATCTAATGAGGCATTTGTGCCTGCCCTTCTTTAAAGACCATTTCATTTACTACTCCATTTACTCCTCATAACAACCATATGAGGTTATTATCCTCAGAGAAGTTAAAGTAACTTCCCCAAAGTAACATAGCTGGTAAGTCAATACAACTACTATATAGGGCCCAGCTCACCAGCTTTTCTTCTCATTTCCAGTTTCTTGAGTATCCCCTACTCCTTCTTTCCTTAGAGCCTTAATACATACCAGTCCTTCTAGCCTAGACTGTGCCTGTTTCCCTCACTACTAGAAAATAACTTGTACTATTTCTCTAGACCTCAACTAAAGCATACCTTCCTCAGAAAATGCTCCATCACCTTCTAACAAGATCAGCCCACCACCCCAACATATACACTCTCATAGCACTCTGTACTCTCCCCTCATTGTCCTGGTCACAATTGTTATTAAACTACTTCAGATTATTATTTAGTCACTGCCTATATTCGTTTTCTAGAGCTGCCGTGACAATGTTCCAAAAACTTGGGTGGCTAAGAACACCAGAAATTTTGATCTCAGTTCTTGAGGCTAGAAATCAGAAATCAAGGTGTCAGCAGGGCCATGCCCCCTCTGACAGAACTAGGGGAGAATCCTTCCTTGCCACTTCTAGCTTCTGGTATTTGCCGATGATCCTTGGCATTCCTCGACTTGTGTATACATCACCAATCCCATGGCCATCTTCTCCTTGTATGTCTTCACATTGTTTTCCCTGTTTGTGTCTGTCTCTCTGTCCCAATGTCTCCTTTTTTTTCAAGGACACCTGTCATACTGGATTAGGGCCCATCCTAATAACCTCATTTCAACTTAATTACCTCTGTAAAGACCCCTTTTCCCAATAATGTCACATTCTCAGGTACTGGGGTTAGGACTTCAATATACCTTTTGGTGGGGACACAATTCAACCCATAACATTGCCTATGAGACTAAAACAAGTTCCAAGAGAGAAGGGATCTTGTCCTCTTATTCCTTAGCACAATATCTTACATATAGTAGGCACAAAAATTAATACTGATTAAATGAATGAAAGCCCATTATTAAAAGGTATTATTGAAAGAATCCTGCAGTTAATTAGGGCTCAGAATCACTACGCCTATAACATCAGGCAGGAACATACAAGCACAAAGTGGGTCTAGTGAACCAGTGAACTGGAGGAGATATTCTAGTCATCTTTAGTTGATTACTGCCATGAAAGAACATAGATCCAGTGTGTTAGACCTTCCAATTTTCCAAGAGAAGTCAGATATCCAAATTGTTTTAGAAGAAACCTTTCAATTTCAAAATGGGGGCCACTAAATCAATTTTCAAAAATAAATGGTGATAATGGGAAATAAAACATATCTGTAGGCTGCACATGGTCCTGAGGCTCTCTGATTTCAGCCTCTGGGTTCAGGTAACATTAGATGCCCTGTGAGGTCATATCTGCAATGAAATGCAATGATTCCATTTTCTAGGCTATGGTAAGTGTTGAAACATCTCACTTCAATTGTAGTCATGTGGGGCTGGCACTAGGGTAAGGCTAGTGAGATACTCCCCTGGGGCACAAAATCTAAAGGGGCATCAAAAACACAGCTAACTAATATTTTAATACAGTAGTTTTTAAAATCAATATTAATGTGAAAAATTCATGATGAACAAAAAGTTCAAAATTTTAAATAAAGAGGATCCGACCCTGCACTGGCACAAGTTGGCCTCACTAGCCTCCCCCTAGTCCTGGCTCTGCTGCCTTCTTTCACTGATACTTACCCTCCCTGCTAGATCACACATGGGAATTCTCTTCTGTTGCATAAGCTCCCCTTTCCTGGAGCTCCAGGTATTATGCTATATTACAGAAGAAGCAACCCCTCACTCACCCAAAATTCTGTGCCCAAACATGAATTACTGCACTGCACTGCACATAAGATGAAGTAACTTACACTTCCTGTGGATTCTCAAGTTTATCTCCCTCCTTTGAAAGAATGTATCTTGAACGCTGTTGTTTCTTCTCCTCTGAGATGGTGTAACTCATTTCTGATGAAATTTCCTTAATTATACTTTTCTCTCAGGTTTCAGCTTAATACCTGTTTACTTCTGCCACATGGCTAGATGCTTCAGATGGGGATCTGGCTCTAGCCCTACAAACAGCTTGCTAGTGGAGTCCAACAGATGCAGATTAGTTACCATGTAATGTTCTTATGTTGGTTCAGCTTTCAGCTTGGAAATCACATCTGAAATGTTTTAAAGCTAGACAATACAGAGAGCACCATGACCTTTCCTAAGCAGCCACTCAAAATACAGACCTTCTCATCCATCATCACCACAAACCTCTCCATGAGATAATTAATGTGCACAATTGGGTAATAACTGAGGGCAAAATGTTAATTCTGGGTTGTCACAATCTCTATGAAGCTTTTCTCAAACCTTGAGAGTCACATGTCAACATCACACAAGGACTAACACAGCCAATTATGCAAATATATTTATGAGCTGTCAAAGCACCCATTGGGAAAACAATTAGAACCAGCATAGAAACTTCACTGCTACATAATCCCTGTAACTATAATTTGAATAAGAACAAGATATGATGAAGTCCCAAGTTCCTGTGAAATCTGGGTCTTTAGATATTAGAAAATAAAAAAATATAGTAAGACAATTTAATTTGATCAGGACAGTTGCCTGATCATATACCCTGACAATTCTCCTCTGTGAAACCTTCCCCGTTCTTTACCTCTGATAAATTTGATCACAACTGCCTATGGATCCTTATATAAATTCATGGCACCTCTTACTCTTGTGTATACATTTGTCTCTATGTCCTGCTTTCTCTGCTAGACTAAAGGCTCTCTGAAGACAACTATCTCATCTGAATTCTTTTTGATTTCTTAGAACACACATGGGTATGCAAATGTTTTTTGAATCGGTATGAATAAAAAACCACCATCCCAACACACACAAAATCACCAGCTCTTATGACTTTCAAAGAAGGATTTCATAACTATGACATTTATCATCAAAAAGCATTTAATTCACATGAAGGTATTTTCAGTACATTGAAAGTCACTGTATTTCTTCCATGTCCTTTATTATCCCATATAATTCTATTATCACACAGATTCACATGAAGGTCACCATAGTCACTGGTAAAGACTGTGAGCTGCCTAGTCTCAAGTCCAGGCCCAGCCACTTATTAGCCATGCCTTATTTCCTCATCTGTGAAATGGGGGTGAAAAGCAGTCATCCTCAACTTGTTAATGAGACCTAAAAGAGTTAATGCTTGAAAAGTGCCCTAAATAGAGTAAGAACTCAGTAAACAATGATCGCTATTAATAGTATTATTCCCAGTGATAGCAGTAAATCATGGAGAGAGGGAAAGAAGATGGATCTGAGGTAAGAAGTGAAACAAAAAGGAAGAGGTCATTAATCTTCTGGGGCTTGGCCAGCAAACACCTGGAAGCTGGCTTTTAGGAACCAAATGAGCAGTTGGGATTCAGGAAGGAAAAGACAGCTGCAAAAGATGGAGTCAAATTCCAGCACTTCTGTTCTAGAAAGAAGAGAACTCTGCAACTCAGGCAGCTTCTTCCCAGGCAGGAAGCCTTTCCCATTCCACCTGATGGGAGAGAAGTCCGTACCAGGATGTAGCCAACAAAGGTTGATAAGTGAGATCCAGTTGGATTAGGAAGGGAATAGTAGGTGGGTTCACAAGGCTGTACTGGGAGCCCAAAAACAGACTTAAAGGTCTCTTCTCTTTGTTATAGATGTGGTGTTGCCACTTTCTTTATCATGCACATACTCAGATCTCCCTTTGGCTATGGCCCCAACGTTTTGGACTGTTGCTATCTGAAACTGGCCCTTAAATTGTGTTGACTTTACTTTCTATCTCCTTAGCAACTATGATTGCTTTAAATGCTTCCAGGTTTGCTTGATTTTTTTTCCCTTTCGTTGTTATCAATGTTGTTTTCTGGACACAGATAAAACTCTTCTTTTCCACAAACAGGTTTTTGGTTCAGGTACAACTTTTGGAACCCCAAGGTGTTTGGTTGCTAAGGGGACCAATGTATGCAAATAACATATAAATACAATAAGGGTCTTGGGAATGGAGTTTGCTATTAAGCCAACAGGTGTCATGTGTATTTACTCCTGTGATTCAGATATTGTACCTGTTCCCTCTTTGCAAATTTATCAGGGATCTCTCTTATTTTTCTCACCCTGGTATCATGTTACGCTCATTTTAATTAAAATTGAGATGTCAAATATTTACTGTTCTATTTTTAACTATTTTTGATGAAAATCTGTTGGTCACCAAGCACAGCTATGAATAGAACAAACTGCCTTTTTTCCTGTTTTTATATCTACCCCAACAGTAGAATGCTGTTTTGTGGTAGTTTTTCTTTGGATGAAAGTTGGGTAGGAAAAAACTTTATTGTTTTCCATTAATATTTTCTCAAGAAGGGGAACCAATAGTGCGCTGTTCAGATTCCAAAATGCCTTACCAACCTTCTTGGTAATTAACTATAGTGTTTCCTTTGCCTGAAGTGATGGATGTCATTTGCACCATCTTCATATGTGGCATTACATTCTTCATATACTGTATCCACATATTTTGGGCAACATAGATTTTAACTCCCCATGTCTTTCCTGCTACCCTTGACCCTGAATTCTGAGTTCAGCACTCTTTTACTATGCTCCTATAACATACAGTAGGCATTCAATAAAAATTGAACCATTGTTATTGTTTATATAGGGTTATACTTAAAGCTCTAGGGATTGGGTGATAAAAATACAAAAACCTATCTGTAGAGATTTATCTAGCTAGGAAAACAACATTTCCATGAAAAATAAATGAATCATAAAGACAGACCTAGAAGGGAATACAAAGGAAACATCTGCTAAGGTATATAATAAATATTTATTTAAATATTGGCTTGGCCAAAAAGTTTGTTCAGGTTTTCCGAAGAGGTTATGGAAAAACCTGAATAAACTTTTTGGCCAACCCAATAAATTACATGGGATCATATGCCAGTTATAGTTGAGGACCTCTCTTTGAGAATATTTTGTTAGCAATCCATTTGAAATATTAAATATGAAAATAAGTTATTTTTAAATTCATTTCGTAATGATTTTTTTTTTGGTCATTAACCTGGTCTAGATTTTCTCAACGTTCAGCTAGTAAAGTCATCTCAGAGTCAGTCATTCCATTTAGAAACCATTATGTATAACATGATTGTGATTACCACAGATTATTGTGGGTATTTATTACATCTCTCTCCCTTGCCAGTGAATTCCTTAGGTAGTGACTGAGTCATCCTCATGTCACCCTCCTTAATGCCTAAAAGATAGTAGATTCTCAATAAAGTCTTGTTAAAATGAACTCAAGTACTTCAGCAACCTGAGACATTTTATTTATAAAAATTTTGCAAATTTTTAAGTATTAAACGTTCCAAGAGAACCTAAAATAGCATAAACCTGGATTATAAAAGTACTAACATTTTGCCATACATGCTTCCGATATATTTTTCTCCTTTTTTGAAGCAAAACAGACTACAACCACAGTCCCGATTCACCCCAGCCCGCCCTGTTCCTTTCTTCTTTCTCCTTCCCTTAAAATAACTGCCTTCTTGGAGTTGGTGCTCATCCTTCTTGTGACTGTAAATGTATCCTTCTCATGTGCCTACGTAGCCATAAGAATATAAAGTATTTTAAAATTTACATAACTGGTATCATATTAAATAAATTCTTTTCAACTGGCTTTTTTTTTTTCATTTAAAACTTCCATTGACAAGATTTATCCATGTTGAGATATGCAGAGCTTTTTCAGAATGATCCATTTTCCCTGATCAAATTTAGAGTAAAATTCTTTATCACTTAAAATCTATTCTTTGTCTTAGGTTATAAAAATGAAAGAAAGTCTTATGAATATGAAGCAAAGAGTCTCTCTGATGTCTTTTCACTCTGTCCGACTACCTTGGCCAGCCCTCTCTACTGACTGCTTTGTCAAAGCAAAAAATCCTGACTTAAGAGCCAGGGATTAGAAATAATAAGCAAGGCATGAACTGTGCACACTGACCCAAAGATCCACTCCAAAAACTGCCCAGCAGTCACCAAATTCATACCCAGTTTAGAGCACTGGCAAGAAAAGGAGGTGGGGATTTTTCTTTTGAAATTTCAGAAGAGATATCTTTCTTTCCTTTCCTCTCAATTTTTCTTTCAAAGACATTTAACTTATTAATAGCCAGACATGGCTATTAACTCAGGACATGGGTTGCTAATGCAAGTTGTCCAAATTTTCCCATCAAATAAGGATGTATAGAGTTTGTGAAAACAAAGCAGTGGCTTAGAAGAAGAGACTTGCTAGTTAATTACATGCACTATTTCCTAAAAGCATTTTCTAGACAAAGTCCCTTTTATCATTTGGCTCCTGGGTACTTAATTCTCATTTAATATGAAACTGAAACATTGAGTCATAATTTACCTCTAGTCAATAACCAGATGACTACTGCTAAGGAAAGAACTTTAGTTTTGAGGTCCTAAATGTTCCTATAAATATATTTAATATATCTCAATTCATGAATTAGATACTTGAGTTCATTTCTCACTTTTCATTCTTTTTTTTCCCCTAAAAATCTAGCTATGACTGAGGTCCAATAAAAAGTCTTTTGGAAAAAACTTAAAGGACACACTAAGTTTCTGTGTAACTTCTGGTTCATAGGTATGTGTACTTGAAGATACCCAAGTATAAAATCCAAACTTTGAAGACAGATAAAATAGATGGCAGCCCCTGGCTTTGTAAGAGGATTTATCTGAGGGCCTCTTCAAATTAGAGTACCTCTAAAAATCTCGTTCCATTTTCAAAGTTCTGTTTATACAAAATTTAAAAAATACTTGCTTAAAGCATTAGATAAATCTCTGTGGGTAAGAATGCAAAGCCTTGATAATATAATGTCTAATCCCCCAATTTAAAACTACTTTAAATAAGTGGTATATTGCAATACCAGCAAATTTGTAATCCTTTATCACCTTTCATTTCCAAAGTTTCCCCACATCAAATAATAACCTAATCTGTTTGATAAAGCACAGCTAATATTTAAACACTGAACCACAATACTGACAACCCACAAACATAATAAATAAAGAGGATGTATGGTGGGGGGGAGCAATAGCAGAAAGAGGAAGATAGAACTTTTCTATTTGAAATTGCAAAGGAATTTAAATATAAGTACTACAATTACCAGAGATGGACTTCAGCCTGAACTCTTGAATATTAAACAACCCTGCCCTCAATGAAGCTTGGCCTTGATGTTTAAGAAAAGCAAAGTGGCCTCTGTTTTCCAGCTCCTGGAAGACCAGACTCAGCAGTAGTTTTTTTTAACATCTTTATTGGACTATAACTGCTTTACAATGGTGTGTTAGTTTCTGCTTTACAACAAAGTGAATCAGTTATACATATACATATGTACCATATCTCTTCCCTCTTACATCTCCCTCCCTCCCACCCCTCCTATACCACCCCTCGAGGTGGTCACAAAGCACCAAGCTGATCTCCCTGTTCAGCAGTAGTTTTGTTCTTCTTCCCTGACCCAAGTTCCAGTTGTACCTAGAGCAAGCCATGGCTTTCCCAGTTACCTGCGTCCCTTTATGGAACAGCTCAGTATCCCAGCAGTGAGGTCCCTAGAAGATAGTGAGCAAGTCCAAGCCTGTTGGAATCACCCAGGGAAGCAAACACTGTTCTAGACATTGGATTCTGCAGCCTCATCACCAAGGTAATGCAGCCAAACGTACTGTGTCTAGGACTTGGGCAGTTTCTGAATTTTCTGAACTATGTGAAATCCAGTTATTTATTTTCTTTGTTTGGATCCATCCATATTAAATACATACATAAGCTTTTAAAAATGCAAATTTGATACTTTTTGTCTCATTTATCAGGATAGTTCAGGTCTTTCAGATAAATGTGGTATTTTAACTCTAATGATTCATGTAGAATCTCATTTCTCTAAATCTCTTTGCATGAGCACATGTGAATCTACATAGCTTACTTAGATTACCAAAAAAAAATGCTTAATAACATGATAGATAGATAGATAATAGATAATAGATGATAGATAATGATAGATAGATAATAGATGATAGATAGATGATAGACAGACAGATAATAGATAGATGATAGATGATAGATAGATAGATATAGATAGATGATAGATAGATGATAGACAGACAGATAATAGATAGATGATAGATGATAGATAGATAGATAGATAACAATGATTTTTTTTTCTCAGTCATGTTACCCCCACATCATGTTACTTTTCCTACTTTAGAACTCTGCTCAAAGGGACTTATCCATAAAACCTCCCTAGATACATTCTACGGGGCTCCTGCCACTCTGGTTACTTTTAAATTCTTACTTTTACAGATCCAACCAGCTGTTAATTTTGCTTTTCCTCTGAAAATATTGTGAAGGGAGGATTTTTTTTTTCTTTTTTTTTTCTTTTTTTTTTTTTTTAACATCTTTATTGGAGTATAATTGCTTTACAATGGTGTCAGTCTCTGCTTTATAACAAAGTGAATCAATTATACATACACATATGTTCCCACATCTCCTCCCTCCTGCGTCTCCCTCCTTCCCACCCTCCCCATCCCACCCATCCAGGTGATCACAAAGCACTGAGCTGATCTCCCTGT
>RJWK010043662.1:0-18668 GCA_004363435.1 Platanista minor
TCTCTGCCTGACTCCACCCCTACCTCCAGCTCTGACCCAGAATGGGACTTGTGCAGGCCCCAGAGCAGAGCCCCATCTCTGGGCTAGCACAGTTATCAGAGGACAAATAGAGGTGTTCAATAAAGTTTTTATAATCTTAACAGATACACAGCTGCACGCATGCACTCACATACAGATTCACATAACAGACTTGCTGAGTGCATTCTGCCAGCCCTGCCAGTCCTGAAGACTCAAATTTGAGGCAAACTGCAGCCCTCAAGGAGCTCAAAAAAACCAAACAAAAGCAAACAAACAAGTTGTTCAAAATGGAAATTTTAAAAGAATTGAACAGTAGGGGCTTTGTTTCAATGTGACAATAAAGCCAAATCCTGTGTACTGTGCAGATTGGCAGCAGTTCAGTGTAACAGACATACACAGATCAGTATAACAGACATTTGCAGATTCATAGCTTATGAATACACACACACACACACACACACACACACACACACACACACACACGTGTGTCCTGGGCACTACAGGAGGTGCTGGACGAATGAGAGCAGACGGCGACACTACCCTTCAAGAACCTGAGCCAGACATATTTGAGGCTTGGGGTGGAACCAACCGTGCAGTAAAGGCTGATTAAATATGAATCTTGGCTGGTAGCAAATACCCGCTAGTTTCAAGATGAGGATTTTATTTGCATCTCTCTTTCTTAGTTTTATGGGTTTGAGTTGACTCATCTCAGCCATGTGGTTAATAAATAGAACCTTTATTATTATGATTATGCCTAATAATTTCTAATAATAGTAATTTTTAAATCTGCATAGATGATAATTTTTTCAAGGACCTGTAGCCCTTCATAATTATCACAATTATCCTACTGACCATTTAACTAAGTTGTAGCTACTAGTAGCTGCTCTCTTTTTGCTTGCTGAAGTCAGTTGTTCCTTTGCCTCCGGACCAGCGGAGGGCCTGCCTCCTGGCTCACTGAGCAGACAGGGGCTGGCGCTGATCTCTGCTCTGTGATGGTGGCAAAATCTAGTCAACACTTTTTTTTTAATTTCTCTTTTTATCCTGCAGCAGAAGTATTGGGAAGCCCTAAACTCGGAGCAGGTATGGACAATCGTGCTCTCTCTTTATCCGCAATGGACTTCCTGTGGCTTGATTTCAGTTCCTGTTTTTGTGAGCCCCCCTTGGATGGCTGGGCCCGTGCCAAATTCCTCTAGGAAAAAAAAGAATTTGAAAATGAGAGGAGAGTCTGAAAGTTGAGGGTTTTTTCCAGGCTCTCCATTTCAGAGTTCTTTCTGATTTGTCCAAACCATCTAGTAGGGGCTCAGAGGAGATGCATAACCCAAGGAAGAAACGTGCTTGGAACAAAAGTTTTTGAACAAGAGGAAGCCCAGCAGGTCACTAATGGTAGTGGTGCCGGGAGTGGCTGCAGGAGTTGAGAGCAACATTCCCCTGTGTTGTCATTGTGAGACCTTGGGCAGCTGGCTGCTGTCTCTATGCCGTCCTCGCCTCCAAGTGACAAATAAGCACATGATTCATGACAGCCACCTGTGCCTGTCACCTCCCAGGATTTTTTTTCTGATAAGAGAGTAGATTATCTTTTGCTCAAATTCTCTGAATGCCTGGATTCCAGCGATGTTTTTATTACTTAAAATGACATTTTAAAACACATTATTCTGGGAATTCAGAAGGAAGAGATTTAAATTGTTTTCGAAGGCTTAACCCACTTTAAAGAGTGCACCTGACCAGAGTAGTGGGCTGTTTCTGTTTGCCGGCAGCGGAATTGGTCAGGAGTAGCAAGGATAACTCTTAAGAAGACATTTTAGGAGCTGGAGCAGTGGTTCTGACACATCAGGATGGCTAAGAACCACCCTAGGAGCTTGTTCAAATGCCAAGCCTTAGGTCCCAACCCACAGGTGGGGTCTAGGGTGGGTCCCCAGCATCAGTCTTTTTAATGAGCACCCTGGGCCCTCCTGGTGAGACTGGTCCAGAAATGATCTAGAACGTGGGTCTCCACTTGAAAACAAAATTCATCAAAAAGCACACTGTCCATTCTCAGAGAATGCAACAGGCCCCCACTTCCACTACTAGGCAACTGGGTCTCGGAGGCTGAGGGGCAAGGGAGCTCTTTTACTTGGGATTTCTGATAACGTCTGGAAGGAATTTGCTTAAAGGTGTCCCCCACAAGTCCGCATCCACAGGTAGGTGAGAAATTAGCCCACATGTGCCTGACACAGCCCCAGACACGTACAAGGGGCTGAGCTGCACCAACGAAATCAGCTCAGTCCCTGGCCTGCAAGGTTACTGGCGATGAGGTGGTCTTTTTAACATGATGCTGTTTTTCATGACCAAGTAGTAGAACTCAGTTCAGTTATGAGCAGTAAATCAGTAATTGAACGGGACTCTCTTTCTGTTGGAAACACAGCTACAATTTGTGTTTTATAACTAGTGGGGTGTGGGCATTATCTTTCAGTGGCTCAGGGAGGCTTGAGGACCTTGTCCTGACCGTCTAAGGACTGGACTGTTTGATTCTGCTCATGTTTGAGTAGCTGGTGGAACACTTTTCTTGGAGTGCATGTCCATGCCTGGCTCTATTTTCTTGCCCAAATAGATTGTCTGGCCCGGGTTAACACATCCTATGTGGGCTTTGCTTGTTGTCTCCTGGGTCTTTTGCTACTGTCAAATGCAACCTTATGACTCAGAATCACCAGTCATAGAAACTCAGAAATGAGAGATCGTATTATCTAGTTGCTGATTAGGCCTCCCAATTTACACATGGAGAAATCAAGATCCAGAGAAGAGAAAGCAAGTTAGTGGCAGAAAGAGGACCTGAGCCCAACCCGTACTTGCCTCTGTGGCTGGAATCACTAAAGATGATGCCCTTGCTCTTGGCCCACGTGAAAAGCTCTCTCTTTTATTTGTCATTTTAGAACAATAGGAGGATTTTGCAAGCAGCTTCATCAGTGCTTGTGTGCTCACCTATTTTTTTTTTCTTTTAACCTTTTTTTTTTTAACCCCTGCGCATTTCAATTTCCCATACTTGTCTGAGTCAAAGTGATGAGATATTATTCACTGGCAGTGACCACCACTCTGGATCAGGTTTTTGTTTGTTTGTTTGTTGTTTTTTGTTTTTGCAGTATGCGGGCCTCTCACTGTTGTGGCCTCTCCCGTTGCAGAGCACAGGCTCCGGATGTGCAGACTCAGCGGCCATGGCTCACGGGCCCAGCCGCTCCGTGGCATGTGGGATCCTCCCGGACCGGGGCACGAACCCGCGTCCCCTGCATCAGCAGGCAGACTCTCAACCACTGCGCCACCAGGGAAGCCCCTGGATTAGGTTTTAAATGTTTGTTTTTGACAAGTCTGCTGACCTCAAGTTTAGAGGAAACACCACGTGGGGGGCAAGGGCAGACCAGTGCCCTGCTCCTAAGAAGCTCTGTCATCTACCTGAGAGGACAAGGTGGACACCCAGGGCAGGGCTGCCCATGCTCAGCTGCAAACCAGTGGTACAGGCAGTATAGAGAAGCAGGGGAGAGCTCAATGGGTGTCAGGATAGGCTTCTTGGCAGAGGAGGAACTTACCTGGGCCATAAAGAATGGGTTGAGTTTGCCTGGTCTTTTCCCGGAATGAGTTAGGCAGGGAGGTGGGAATTCTCAGGATAAAGGGAACATGACTGAGTCTCACTAGAGAAGGACTTGGTGAAGAGGAGGGAACAGAGAGTAGGAGGGAAAGTAGGGTGGTCTGTTCAGGGTGGCTGTCCATTAATTCCTTGATCTAAAGTTATACTTGCCCTGTTAGGTTCTAGAAACACAGGCCTGGTTAACTTGTCCTTACCTGTTTGTTCTTGTCTGTTCCTGGGCCAAGAGAACCAGGATTGGAGCTGTTGTTGGGGAAATTGTAAGAGATGGGAAGGGCCTATTCCACCAAGGTACCTCTTGTGTCTTTTCTCCACAGTGGGATCCTGAAGACGTAAACCTTGGAGGGAACAAAGACAACATGGAGATATTCAGACCCCAGGTGCACAGGTGGTCTATGAAGCCAGTGGACTTGACCTCTGATAAGTAACACTTTCTGGAGCCAGCTCAGCAGCTCACAGCCCAAGGTCAAGGTTTTGTCAGGAACTGAGCAGGGATCAACCTGCAGAGACAGCCATGGCAGGACTTTAAGCTTCTGCCAAGGCCGCCCATGAAAGTGAGGAACCAGGAGCTGTCACGGAGCTTGGCTGGTCTGCACCATGGCTCAGAATGGAGCTAAGACCTTGGGCCCTGTGGACAGACCTGGACACACCCAGAGTTTGGTCTGAAAATTCGAAGTTCACAAACCAATCTTGCTTTGAAACATAATGTAAAATAGTGTAGCCTCTCTTTTCCCTTCCCCTTTGGATTCAACCCTACTCTGAATATCTGCTACAAACGAGTTGATCTAACAAACAGCTAATATGTTTGGATCTTAGTAAAGTCCCACTCTGTAAGAACTGGCTAAGCCTAGAGAGGGGTGGGCCCGTGTTTGGGGGTTTGGGACACAGTCACAGGTTCTGATGGGACCTGGCTCCTGCCCTCCAGTCACCCACCTGAGTTTTCTGCTGGAAGTTGAGAGAGGACTGTTTGATCAACCAAGTGATTGCAAGGTCAGTGGTATTGCAAGGGTGAGCAAAGCAAAGTGCTCTAGGTACCAGGACTTGCTCCAGCCAGACCCATTGTGTGTTGGGCTAGGGTCTGCAGGTGAAGGGAACTGTCTGCTTCGGGAGGTAACTGAAAGCATGCAAAGGGTAAGAGGCATGGTGGGAGGGGCTCAATTCAGGCACCAAAATCCCCTCTCAGGATTATCTTGGAGCTAAGGTGGAAGGAACGCTGGAACGAATAAATCCTGATTGAGTGCACTGAAGTATCTTACCATGGAACACAGAGATAACGTCTGAATCCCAGCACAACCACAGAAGTTGGCCACCAGGGGACCTGGGAGAAATGCCAAGAAACACAGCTCTGCTCCTGGCTGGCCCCTGGGAGCCTGTGTGACTCAGCTGCAGCTGCCCAGTTGCTCCTGAGGGGTAGTGCAAGTCCCAGCAGCATGAAAGAGGGGGTGCCTCAGGGAAGCAGGTTGTTCCACAGATTCCAATCCCCTGCATGATCTCTGAACTAGAAGTGAACCTAAAGCCACCCTATTTATCCAACTGCTTTGGACCCTGGTTTTCTTTTAATGGAGTTTGCTAGTCAGTTTTGCTTTGTGATCTTAATCACTGAAGCTGTACTTTGAGGGAAGATGAAACTTTTAACTGGGGACGGGGGGAGGTTGGGGGAACATTCCAGCAGATGAAACCACATAGAGGATTGGAAGCAGGGAAGGGGGGAATCTAGCTAAGGAAAGAGGACTCTGATGTGGCCAGAATGGGTGTAGGGGGTGGGTGAAGAGGCTGCAAAGGAACCTGGGAGTTGGTGCTTAATTCTGTGGCTGACAGGTAGCTATTGCAAGATACAGGGTAAGGAGCTGACTGACATTCCTCAGGTGGGCCACAGCTGACTGGTGAATTTTACATCCCTGCAGCCACAACTTTTCAAGAAGCAGAAATGTACAGTCATGGATATAGTACCAACTTGGGGAACATGTTTAATTTGATTAGTAACAGCAGGGCAGGAGGAGGGCTCATCTTTGGAAAGGCAGAAGGCCTGGGAATAGGGTGACATCCCTGGAGTTTGTCTTTAGCACATCGCCCCTCCCAACAGGAGGCTGGCTCATGTCCCTGGGGCACCAGAAATTGGTTGGATCCTAATGGAAATGGCCATTCACTCAAGAATATCAAACGATCTTGCTGACTTTGAGCAGCACAAACTACTTGAGCTCCAGATGTTAACCATCTCTCTAGATCCCATCGTCCCTGCCTCTTCCTTCACAAACCAGTTGTTATCGTTGTCCAAACTGGTCTCAAAATGGAATCCCAGAGTGAACCTTTTTTTTTTTTTGCGGTACGCGGGCCTCTCACTGTTGTGGCCTCTCCCGTTGCGGAGCACAGCCTCCGGACGTGCAGGCTCAGCGGCCACGGCTCACGGGCCCAGCCGCTCCGCGGCATATGGGATCTTCCCGGACCGGGGCACGAACCCGCGTCCCCTGCATCGGCAGGCGGACTCTCAACCACTGCGCCACCAGGGAAGCCCCGAGAGTGAACCTTTAAACTGACAATTTTGGCAGCAAAGTTTGGCGTCATTGTTCAATGAGAATCTGCCTGTTATGCAAAGCTCTGGAACTCTGGAGCCTTTGGGAAGAGATGCCAACCCAAATGCCTTCCTCCTAGCAGCAGTGTTCCCACCCTGGGCCTCCACTGCAGCTTCATCCCTAGACGTTACTCAGACCAGGAGGATAACGGGAGTTACTTGCCCTGAAGACCCACTGAGCAGTGCAAGGGGGTTACCTACACTAGGGAGAAGCTGGGGAACCAACTGTGCAATCATCCTCTCCTGCACACTCATCTGGAGATGAGAGATGGTTTAATAGTTGTAGTTGTGCTGCCCATTATCTGCATGGCTTGGAGCTTGGTACCTAACCTTTGTGAACTCCTGGGGTAGACTGAGAATAATACCTATCTAGAAAGCTTGTTGTGAAGATTAAATAACGTATATGAAATGCATAACACTACATGACTCAAAGTAGATATTGAAGAGGGATTAGTTTCCTTCCTCCCTATAATTCCTGGCCACATATGACCTGCAAGCCAGTTGGTAACCAAAGAATCAGACCCACAGGTGGAAGGGACTTCAGAGGATTGAATTGCCTTCGCAACAACCCCAATAAGTGATTAAAGTGATTACCCACCCCCTTCATAAGCTACTCAAAAAAAAAAAAAAATTTCACCCATTTTAATCTCCCAAGGAAAGAAGTCTGTGTGATTTAGGGAGAGCTCTATCCCTAAGATTTTCTTAAAACCCTGTCTAGATCCTGAAGAACCAATCCCCTTATCTCCTCCAGTACTTCAGTATGATGAAGAGATTTATGAGCAGCCATCTGATGCCACACTCACATCTGATTGTTACAATTGGGTATGAGCTCCTCCAGAGCAAGGAGAGGCACTGGGCCAAGGAGCATGGTTGGGCTCCAGTTCCCATGTCTGATTCAGCATGATCCTTGTTAAGTCATTTCCCTTTCTGATCACAGATTCCTCATCTGTAAAATGAAAGGACATATTTCTTTCCTTTTTTTTTTAACCTTTTATGTATATGCCAGTGAATTTTTTTTTCCTACAGAAGACTGACATCTTCATAAACTCTCAAGAAAGAGACAATATCAAGAGAAATTTCAGATATATTTAAAAAGTAGGTTTCATTATATAATATACACTTCTCTCTGCTTGGATTTTACTATCCATTTAAGATAAAATTCCCCTTATATGTAGAACCCAGGCTTTGCTGTAACAAGAAGAGATCACAGCATTTGACGTTTAAAATTTTTACAGTTTCCTTCCAGTACTGAAAATTTTTAAATATGGTATATGAATATTTTCCAGTGACAGAAGAATTCTGTATCGATCATTAAGAAAAAGAAGAGCAGTGTCTTAGTGATTCGAGACTAATTTTGCAACATTGCCAAGATTCTCTCCACTTCTTTTTTTTTTTTTTTGAATTTTATTTTATGTATTTTATTTATTTATTTTTACATCTTTATTGGAGTCTCCACTTCTTTTACCGTCCCTTCTTGCTCATCCCCCTCCACAGTTTCCACCTATGCGGGCATTGCTGTACTCTCTTCCACTTTTCATTGTTTTTTTCTGACATTCAAGTCGATGTTTGGACAGAGGAGGCTCTACCTTGAATGAACCCAAGATTTGGTGTATTGGTGACTAACATCTCTTCAAGAAGTTTACACGTGCCTGTCTAGTATTATTCTAAAGGTCATCATCACGTGAGAGAGACAGTCTTAGAGTTCAGGGAATGGTGCTAAATCAAGTGACTTAGAGCACATCTGATTTGCTGTTTCCTACCCAACTCTGAAAGCCAAACAAGGTACCAGGCATCCAGCACCGCTGCTTCTGGACTGGACACTTCATTGAACAGAGCGTTAACTTCCAGTGTCTCAGTTAATCTGTCGCCTAGAGAACTCAGCATACCCTCCCAATTCCATTGGAAATTTTCCACGGGCAGTCAATATTGGCGGCAGAGGGCCAGGCTCTTCCCTTCCTGGTCCTCGGGGTCCTGCAGCTGTGATTGCAAGAGGGCTTAGTCCCGGTCATAGGTCAGGGGCGCTCGCCCCCTCTTCCCTCCACTGGGCTCCTCCACGACCGTCCTGGCGGGGCAGTAAGTGGTCTCCTCAAGCTGCGACGGCGAAGGAGGCCACTGTTGGCACCGTCAGAAGTGAATCCCGACCTCCTACTGGCTACTTCTCCCTCAGAGAAGCGGCCTAACCCCGGAAGCCTGCTTCCCATTCAAACCACTGTCCTGGGACCTCCGGGAAGAGAAGAAATGCCGGGCCCCGCGAGTGAGTGCGCACTAAGCAGCTGCCGCCTCACGCGAGTCCGGCGCATCCCGCACCGCCTCCGGGGCCCCAGGCCGGAGCGGGGTCCTGTTTCGCCGCCCCCGGCGAGCTGCTGAGGGCGGATCCTGGGGTGCATTTCACACCGCTGGTTTTGTAAGCGGATGATAACAAGATTACTGTTCCCAAATTATTGACAGCACTCAGCATCCTTTATGGTGTACTGGAAAACATCCTATTTGTTTTAAAATACATTTAAAATGTTTTTTGAAATATAGTGCAGGTACACAGTTTTTAAAAAGACAATCAGACCGTAACAAAAGGCTTATGAAGGAAAACAGCAGTGCCCTGCTCCTCCGACCCCAAAAGTCCTGCTTCTCGGGCGTCCACTTTTTGTTTTTTAACATCTTTATTGGAGTATAATTGCTTTACAGTGGTGTGTTACTTTCTGCTGTATAACAAAGTGAATCAGCTATACGTATACTTATATCCCCATATCTCCTCCTTCCTGCGTCTCCCTCCCACCCCTGTAGGTGGTCACAAAGCACTGAGCTGATCTCCCTGTGCTATGCGCTGCTTCCCACTAGCTGTCTATTTTACATTTGGTAGTGTATATATGTCCATGCCACCCTCTCACTTTGTCACAGCTTACCCTTCCCCCTCCCCATATCCTCAAGTCCATTCTCTACGTCTGCGTCTTTATTCCTGTCCTGCCCCTAGGTTCATGAGAAACTTTTTTTTTTTTTGATTCCATATACATGTGTTAGCATACAGTATTTGTTTTTCTCTTTCTGACTTACTTCACTCTGTGTGACAGTCTCCAGGTCCATCCACCTCTCCACAAATAACTCAATTTTGTTTCTTTTTATGGCTGAGTAATATTCCATTGTATATATGTGCCACATCTTTATCCATTCATCTGTTGATGGACACTTAGGTTGCTTCCATGTCCTGGGTATTGTAAATAGGGCTGCCAATAGACTTTGTGGTACATGACTCTTTTTGAATTATGGTTTTCTCAGTGTATATGCCCCGTAGTGGGATTGCTGGGTGGTATGGTAGTTCTATTTTTAGTTTTTTGAGGAATCTCCATACTGTTCTCCATAGTGACTGTATCAATTTACATTCCCACCAACAGGCAAGAGGGTTCCCTTTTCTCCACACCGTCTTCAGCATTCATTGTTTGTAGATTTTTTGAGGATGGCCATTCTGACCGCTGTGAAGTGATACCTGATTGTAGTTTTGATTTGTACTTCTGTAGTGATTAGTGATTTTGAGCATCCTTTCATGAGTTTGTTGGCAATCTGTATATCTTCCTTGGAGAAATGTCTATTTATGTCTTATGCCCATTTTTGGGTTGGGTTGTTAGTTTTTTTTTGGTATTGAGCTGCATGAGCTGCTTGTAAATTTGGGAGATTAATTCTTTGTCAGTTGCTTTGTTGGCAGATATTTTCTCCCATTCTGAGGGTTGTCTTTTTGTCTTGCTTATGGTGTCCTTTGCTGTGCAAAAGCTTTTAAGTTTCATTAGGTCCCATTTGTTTATTTTTGGTTTTATTTCCATTTCTCTAGGAGGTGGGTCAAAAAGGATCTTGCTGTGATTTATGTCATGGAGTGCTGTGCCTATGTTTTCCTCTAACAGTTTGATAGTGTCTGGCCTTATATTTAGGTCTTTAATCCATTTTGAGTTTATTTATGTGTGTGGTGTTAGGGAGTGTTCTAATTTCATTCTTTTACATGTAGCTGTCCAGTTTTCCGAGCACCACTTATTGAAGAGGCTGTCTTTTCTCCATGGTGTTTTCTTGCCTCCTTTATCAAAGATAAGTTGACCATATGTGCGTGGGTTTATCTCTGGGCTCTCTATCCTGTTCCATTTATCTATATTTCTGTTTTTGTGCCAGTGCCATACTGTCTGGATTACTGTAGTTTTGTAGTATAGTTTGAAGTCAGGGAGCCTGATTCCTCCAGCTCCATTTTTCTTTCTCAAGATTGCTTTGGCTATTCAGGGTCTTTTGTGTTTCCATACAAATTGTGAAATTTCTAGTTCTCTGAAAAATGCCATTGGTAGTTTGGTAGGGATTGCATTGAATCTGTAGATTGCTTTGGGTAGTAGAGTCATTTTCACAATGTTGATTCTTCCAATCCAAGGACATGGTATATCTCCCCATCTGTTTGTATCATCTTTACTTTCTTTCATCAGTGTCTTATAGTTTTCTGCATACAGGTCTTTTTTCTCCTTAGGTAGGTTTATTCCTAGGTATTTTATTCTTTTTGTTGCAGTGGTAAATAGGAGTGTTTCCTTAATTTCTCTTTCAGATTTTTCATCATTAGTGTATAGGAATGCAAGAGATTTCTGTGCCTTAATTTTGTATCCTGCTACTTTACCAAATTCATTGATTAGCTCTAGTAATTTTGTGGTAGCATCTTTAGGATTCTCTATGTATAGTATCATGTCATTTGCAAACAGTAACAGTTTTATTTCTTCTTTTCTGATTTGGATTCCTTTTATTTCTTTTTCTTCTCTGACTGCTGTGGCTAAAACTTCCAGAACTATGTTGAATAAGTTTGGTGAGAGTGGACAACCTTGTCTTGTTCCTGATCTTAGAGGAAATGGTTTCAGTTTTTCAGCATTGAGAGCGATGTTGGCTGTGGGTTTATCATATATGGTCTTTATTGTGTTTAGGTAAGTTTCCTCTATGCCTACTTTCTGGAGGGTTTTTATCATAAACTGGTGCTGAATTTTGTCAAAAGCTTTTTGTGCATCTATTGAGATGATCATATGGTTTTTCTCCTTCAATTTGTTAATATGGTTTATCACATTGATTGATTTGCATATATTGAAGAATCCTTGCATTCCTGGGATAAACCCCACTTGATCATGGTGTATGATCCTTTTAATGTGCTGTTGGAATCTGTTTGCTAGTATTTTGTTGAGGATTTTTGCATCTATGTTCATCAGTGATATTGGTCTGCAGTTTTCTTTCTTTGTGATAGCTTTGTCTGGTTTTGGTATCAGGGTGATGGTGGCCTCATAGCATGAGTTTGGGAGTGTTCCTCCCTCTGCTATATTTTGGAAGAGTTTGAGAAGGATAGATGTTAGTTATTCTCTAAATGTTTGATAGAATTTGCCTGTGATGCCATCTGGTCCTGGACTTTTGTTTGTTGGAAGATTTTTAATCACAGTTTCAATTTCAGTGCTTGTGATTGGTCTGTTTATATTTTCTATTTCTTCCTGGTTCAGTATTGGAAGGTTGTGCTTTTCTAAGAATTTGTCCATTTCTTCCAGGTTGTCCACTTTATTGGCATATAGTTGCATGTAGTAATCTCTCATGATCCTTTGTATTTCTGCAGTGTAAGTTGTTACTTTTCCTTTTTCGTTTCTAATTCTATTGATTTGAGTCTTCTCCCTTTTTTTCTTGATGAGTCTGGATAATGGTTTTTCAATTTTTTTAATCTTCTCAAAGAACCAACTTTTAGTTTCATTGATCTTTGCTATTGTTTCCTTCATTTCTTTTTCATTTATTTCTGACCTGATCTTTCTGATTATTTTCCTTCTGCTAACCTTGGGGTTTTTGGTTCTTCTTTCTCTAATTGCTTTAGGTGTAAGTTTAGGTTGCTTATTTGAGATTTTTCTTGTTTCTTGAGGTAGGATTGTATTGCTATAAACTTCCCTCTTAAAACTGCTTTTGCTGCATCCCATGGGTTTTGGATTGCCGTGTTTTCATTGTCATTTGTTTCTAGGTATTTTTTAATTTCCTCTTTGATTTCTTCAGTGATCTCCTGGTAATTTAGTAGTGTATTGTTTAGCCTCCATGTGTTTGTATTTTTTACAGATTTTTTTTCCTGTAATTCATATCTAGTCTCATAGCGTTTTGGTCAGAAAAGATACTTGATACGATCTCAATTTTATTAAATTTTCTGAGGCTTGACGTGTGATCCACGATGTTATCTATCCTGGAGAATGTTCTGTGTGCACTTGAGAAAAAAGTGTATTCTGCCACTTTTGGGTGGAATGTTCTATAAATACCAATTAACTCTATCTGGTCTATTGTGTCATTTAAAGCTTATGTTTCCTTGTTTATTTTGTTTGGATGATCTATCCATTGGTGCAACTGGGGTGTTAAAGTCCCCTACTATGATTGTTTTACTGTGGATTTCCCCTCTTATGGCTGTTAGCATTTGCCTTATGTATTGAGGTGCTCCTATCTTGGGCGCATAAATATTGACAATTGTTATATCTTCTTCCTGGATTGATCCCTTGATTCTTTTTTTTTTTTTCTTTAAAATGTCCCTCACCTTACCAGACTTCTTTTATTTATTTATTTATTTATTTATTTTGGCTGTTTTGGGTCTTCGTTTCTGTATGAGGGCTTTCTCTAGTTGTGGCAAGTGGGGGCCACTCTTAATCATGGTCTGTGGGCCTTTCACTGTCACCACCTCACTTGTTTCAGGGCAGAGGCTCCAGATGCGCAGGCTCAGTAGTTGTGGCTCATGGGCCCAGTTGCTCCGCAGCATGTGGGATCTTCCCAGACCAGGGCTCAAACCCATGTCCCCTTCATTGGCAGGCAGATTCTCAACCACTGCGCCACCAGGGAAGCCCAATCCCTTGATTCGTATGTAGTGTCTTTCTTTGTCTCTTGTAATAGTCTTTATTTTAAAGTCTATTTTGTCTGATATGAGAATTGATTTTGATTTCTCACCTTTCTTTTGATTTCCATTCACACGGAATATCTTTTTCCATCCCCTCACTTTCAGTCTTTATGTGTCCCTAGGTCTGAAGTGGGTCTCTTGTAGACAGTATATATATGGGTCTTGTTTTTGTATCCATTCAGCCAGTCTATGTCTTTTGGTTGGAGCATTTAATCCATTTACATTTAAGGTAGTTATCAATATGTAGGTTCCAATTACCATTTTCTTAATTGTTTGGGGTTTGTTATTGTAGGTGTTTTCCTCCTCTTGTTTTTCCTGCCTAGAGAAGTTCCTTTAGCATTTGTTGTAAAGCTGGTTTGGTGGTGCTGAATTCTCTTAGCTTTTGCTTGTCTGTAAAGGTTTTAATTTCTCCATTGAATCTGAATGAGATCCTTGCTGGGTAGAGTAATCTTGGTTGTAGGTTTTTCCCTTTCATCACTTTAAATATGTCCTGCCACTCCCTTCTGGCTTGCAGAGTTTCTGCTGAAAGATCAGCTGTTAACCTTATGCGGATTCCCTTGTATGTTATTTGTTGCTTTTCCCTTGCTGCTTTTAATATTTTTTCTTTGTATTTAATTTTTGATAGTTTGATTAATATGTGTCTTGCTGTGTTTCTTCTTGGATTTATCCTGTATGGGACTTTCTGAACTTCCTGGACTTGATTAACTATTTCCTTTTCCATATTAGGGAAGTTTTCAACTATAATCTCTTCAAATATTTTCTCAGTCCCTTTTCTTTCTCTTCTTCTTCTGGGACTCCTATTATTCGAATGTTGGTGTGTTTAATGTTGTCTCAGAGGTCTCTGAGACTGTCCTCAATTCTTTTCTTTCTTTTTTCTTTATTCTGCTCTGCAGTAATTATTTCCACTACTTTATCCTGCAGGTCACTTATCTGTTCTTCTGCCTCAGTTATTCTGCTATTGATTCCTTCTAGAGAATTTAGAATTTCATTTATTGTGTTGTTCATCGTTTTTTGTTTGCTCTTTAGCTCTTCTAGGTCCTTGTTAAACACTGCTTGTATTTTCTCCATTCTATTTCCAAGATTTTGGATCATCTTTACTCTCATTACTTTGAATTCTTTTTCAGGTAGACTGCCTATTTCCTCTTCATTTGTTTGGTCTGGTGGGTATTTACCTTGCTCCTTCATCTGCTGAGTATTTCTCTGTCTTCTCAGTTTGCTTAACTTACTGTGTTTGGGGGTCTCCTTTTCACAGGCACAGCTTTAAAGTTCCCATTGTTTTTGGTGTCTGCCCCCAGTGGCTAAGTCTGGTTCAGTGGGTTGGGTAGACTTCCCGGTAGAGGGGGCTGGTGCCTGTGTTCTGGTCGATGAGCCTGGATCTTGTCTTTCTGGTGGGCAGGACCATGTCTGGTGGTGTGGTTTGGGGTGCCTGTGACCTTATTATGATTTTAGGCAGCCTCTCTGCTAATGGGAGTGGTTTTGTTCCTGTCTTGCTAGTTGTTTGGCATAGGGTGTCCAGCACTGTAGCTTGCTGGTTGTTGAATGGAGCTGGGTCTTAGCGTTGAGATGGAGATCTCTGGGAGAGCTTTTGCCATTTGATATTACATGGAGCCAGGAGGTCTCTGGTGGACCAATGTCCTGAATTCGACTCTCCAACCTCAGAGGCTCAGGCCTGACACCCAGCTGGAGCACCAAGACCCTGTCAGGCACATGGCTCAGAAGAAAAGGGAGAAAAAGAAAGAAAGAAAGAAAAATAAAATAAAATAAAGTTATTAAAATAAAAAAATTATTTAAAATAAAAAAATTAAAAAGTAATGTTAAGAAATTTAAAAAGAAAGAAAGGGGCTTCCCTGGTGGCGCAGTGGTTGAGAGTCCGCCTGCCAATGCAGGGGACACGGGTTCGTGCCCCAGTCCGGGAAGATCCCATATGCCGCGGAGCTGCTGGGTCCGTGAGCCATGGCCACTGAGCCTGAGCGTCTGGAGCCTGTGCCCCGCAATGGGAGAGGCCACAACAGTGAGAGGCCCGCGTACCACACAAAAACAAAAAAAACAAAAAACAAAAGAAAAGAAAGAAAGAAGAGTGCAACGAAACCAAAAAACAAATCCACCAATGGTAACAAGTGCTAAAAACTACACTAAAAAAACAAACAAAAATACAAACAAAAAACAAAAACAGACATGCAAAACCCTAGGACAAAAGGTAAAAGCAAAGCTATACAGACAAAATCACACAAAGAAGTATACACATACACAGTCACAAAAAGAGAAAAAGGGAAAAAAATATATATGTATATAAAAAACCGAAGAGAGCAACCAAGTCAATAAACAAATCTACCACTGAAAATATGCTCTAAATACTTAATTAAGATAAACATAAAATCAGAAACAAATTAGATGTAGAAAGCAAGCCGCTTGTCTACAGCTGCTCCCAAAGTCCAGTGCCTCAATTTTGGGATGATTCGTTGTCTATTCATGTATGCCACAGATGCAGGGTACATCAAGTTGACTGTGGAGATTTAATCCACGGCTCCTGAGGCTGCTGGGAGAGATTTCCCTTTCTCTTCTTTGTTCACACAGCTTGGTTCAGCTTTGGATTTGGCCCCGCCTCTGCGTGTAGGTCGCCTGAGGGTGTCTGTTCCCGCCCAGACAGGAGGGGGTTAAAGAAGCAGCTGATTCGGGGGCTCTGGCTCACTCAGGCTCGGGGGGAGGGAGGGGTACGGAATGCGGGGCGAACCTGCGGCGGCAGAGGCCAGCGTGACGTTGCAACAGCCTGAGATGTGCCGTGTGTTCTCTCGGGGAAGTTGTCCCTGGATCACGGGACCCAGGCAGTGGCGGGGTGCACAGCCTCCCGGGATGGGAGGTGTGGATAGTGACCTGTGCTTGAACACAGGCTTCTTGGTGGCTGCAACAGCAGCCTTAGCATCTCATGCATGTTTCTGGGGTCTGCTCATAGACCTGTCTCTGGAGCTCGTCTAGGCGGTGCTCTGAATCCCCCTCCTCACACACCCTTTTGAGGAGTCTGAGGTCTTCTGCCAGCATTCAGTAGGTGTTCTGTAGGAGCTGTTCCACGTGTAGATGTCTTTCTGATGTATTTGTGGGGAGGAAGGTGATTTCCTCGTCTTATTCCTCCGCCATCTTGAAGGTCCCTCTCTGGAGTTAATTCTTGAGAGGAATTTATTTCATATATCTGCCTTCTGCCTCTGGTCTCTCGTTGCTGCTTGTCTTGTCATTGGCTGAACCCAAGTGAAAGCCAGAGGGCAAAGCAATCCATTGATCTTGTTTATAGAGGTACCTCCTGTAAGCTGGGGTTTTTATAAATCTGAAGTGGCTCCTCCACTGTCTCTTTCCCTTTCTGCCAGCTGAAGCAGAAGACTGAGGCTTTAGAACAGGGCAGTTATAGGGGCTTCCCTGGTGGCGCAGTGGTTGAGAGTCCACCTGCCGATGCAGGGGACGCGGGTTCGTGCCCCGGTCTGGGAGGATCCCACATGCCGCGGAGCGGCTGTGACCGTGAGCCATGGCCGCTGAGCCTGAGCATCCGGAGCCGGTGCTCCGCAACGGGAGAGGCCACAGCAGTGAGAGGCCCGCGTACTGCAAAAAAAAAAACAAAAAAACAACTGAACAGAACAGGGCAGTTCTCCTCAACATTGTCGAGGTCATCAAAAATGAGGAAAGTATGAGAAATTGTCACAGCCAAGAGGAGCCTATGGAGACATGAAGACTAAATGTAACGCTGTATCAAATCAGCAATGTTGAGGAAATTTTCTGAACTTTCCCAGAATGCTGGTCCATATCGCAGAGAGTTATTTGATAAGGCTAATTATTGGCGATGTTCTGAAAAGGTAACAACACCAATAAACTTTACTGGGCTTGCAAAGAAAAAAGGAAAAACAGCTGGTTCTGCTGGCAGTCCAGTTTCCAGGGCTAATTAACGTGCCACCTGCTTGCAGCAGAGAGTGGGAACACCCTAGGCCACCAGGTTTTTTTGTTTTTTTTTTTTGCGGTACGCGGGCCTCTCACTGTTGTGGCCTCTCCCCTTGCAGAGCACAGGCTGTGGACGCGCAGGCTCAGCAGCCATGGCTCACGGGCCCAGCCGCTCTGCGGCATGTGGGATCTTCCCGGACCAGGGCACGAACCCGTGTCCCCTGCATCGGCAGGCGGACTCTCTACCACTGCGCCACCAGGGAAGCCCTACCACCAGTTTTATAATTGTTTTATTTGTTCTAGCAGTTTTCTCTTTTAGGTTTGATATCAAACATGCTTTCTAGCTGTAAGGTTCTAAGATTATACTGTATTTGTTTGTTTGTTTGTTTTCAGGAGATTACCTCCAACTTCCATTAAGTACAGGCTAATGAGACACCACAGCTAGGACAGGACCACCATTGCATTGAGAACGTTTGTCAAAACTGTCTTCACATCCTGCAGGTTGCTGTGGAATCCTTCGTGCGAGGGCCCCTTCCTCACGCTGTTAGTCCTGAGCTAGTTTCCAGCTTCTGAGTCCAGACTGGAACAACTCAAATGTGCTTTCAGAGCAACCTGTCAAGTCCCGTACCTCTGCTCTGAACTTGACCTTGACCTTCATCCTTTTGTCTTTTCTGCAGGTGTCCTAGTATTTGGGGTGTCTCCAGTGCAAGTCTGAGAAATTTTCTAAACACACAGCTGGAGCAAGGGCTCTTGTACTCTGCAGCCGCCACAATCTTTCCCAAGGGCAGCCTGACCACATGTGAGAAGAGCTATCCCATAGGCCTCTCTTCTGACCAGCAATTGCACTTTGGAATATGTAGGTCCTAAAGCTCTGATGTGTGTGATATCTATTCAAATATAGGCTCTTAGTCTCCACCCCAGGGATTTCCTGGATCTGGGCAGGGTCTGGGAATCTAACAAGCTCCTCAGGTGATTCTTTGAGAACACTGCCCTCAGCAAGTTATTTTTAAAGTGATCTATTTGTATGAGATGTTCTCATAAAACTATTTAGAAGAGGGGGAAAAAAACTGATAAAGCCCCAAAACTCCACTTGTTCGCAAAGATAAAACATTATAGTTTCATGAAGAAATGCTATTTTGGCATTAAACCTAAAAGATTACAGACCCGTAGACTGAGGAACAGGCTTGAATTACCTTGAAATCATCTAGTTCAGTGCCTGAGCGGCCTGCTCATTCTTACAACATGAATTCCCAGTGCTAACATGGTAAGAAAAATCTGCAGAAGACAATGTCCGGTAATAAAGTAGAATCCAAGAGAGTGTGTGCCACTATCAGCAATTATTTTCAAAACACTGTGCACTGACAATATCAGATGAGTCTTATTATGAGACTTTCCATAGTCAGGGGATTATGCGGATTCTTTTTTTTTTTTTTTAACAACTTTATTGGAGTATAATTGTTTTACAATGGTGTTAGTTTCTGCTTTATAACAAAGTGAATCAATTATACATATACATATGTTCCCATATCTCCTCCCTCTTGCGTCTCCCTCCCTCCCACCCTCCCCATCCCACCCATCCAGGTGATCACAAAGCACTGAGCTGATCTCCCTGTGCTATGCGGCTGTTTCCCACTAGCTATCTATTTTACGTTTGGTAG